>CM016564.1:18939094-19239094 GCA_003412495.2 Echium plantagineum
TTTTTTATAATAAAATTAATATCCCAAAACTTCAAATAAAAAATAGTGGAACATAAAGTCACCATCATAAATCATCATGTCATGCATTAATTGGTTATATGTAAGAATTATCCTCAAAAAGTTAAGAATTATTAAATAATTCTCATAAAATGTAAAGTAATTTTAACCCCTCCTCTCAATTCTCTATTATTATATTCAATATTCGAGATGAAAGTTACTTTTTAAAGCTCTATGTTCACCTCAATTATAAAAGAATTGTTTTTTCAAAAATCATTATTTTATTTTGTAAAAATTTTGTATAATAACTACTCAGTAATATGATAAAAGATATTGATTTTCATTTTATGAGAATGACTTTACAAATATCTTTATCTTATTTTTGCACATTAAAATTAAATTTAATTAAGATAAACAATAGTATAACATAAAGATGTTATATTAATGAATTAATCAAAAGTCATATATCATAAATACAACAAGTTGATTGTACAAGCAGTAGTGTATACAAACGTCTAGTTGTATTGCATTAGAATACATAATTTATGAATGAATTTCGACATGTTACATAATTTGTATGAAAAGCTTCTAACTTAGTGGTATCGAAAGCGAGTGTTCATGCATGTGTATTTGTAATTTATATTGTTTGAATGAAAAAAATATCACATAATTTGTAAAAGAACTTAAAAAAATCAATTTGACTTGGTTCAAAATAAAATTGGAACAAAGTTTAGGTTAGATGAAATTCAACATAAATATTCAACTGGAACTATATAAATTTCTACCAAGTTTTCCTTGTCAAATCATATTTATCACACAAAAATCAAATAATCAATTTTACACAAAATCAATTAAATTAAACCTCTTTCTGTCTTGACTAAACTTATATCTCAGTACAAACCTCATCCCGGAAACCACCTGCTTCCACCGAGAGGCAAGGCTGAGCCACCGTGTATTTTAAATTCATGGCTGGTAACTCAATTATATATATGTTTTATATTATTCGGTGAAAATCCATAAAATGCTAGTTATTTTCAATGTAATTTACTATTATTGGAGTTAGTATAAGTTAGGGGCTACGAATTTTGCTAATTTTGATAATTGAAAATCAAACTAGACAATAATATTAGTATAGAGAATATGAAATCGATAAGGATTTATATAATTGAATCCGTTAACTTGATGTATCAGGAGGACAGATGGAAAAAGATGATAAAGTTTCACTGGAGCTTACTGAAGAAATCATCCAGAGCATGGAAGTCGGCATGACTTTTCGTGATTATGTACTGTTTTCTGTTTCTTAGATACTTCGTTCATCTGAGGGGTGTGGGTATAGTGTTTCCCTTTGTGCATTTCCGAAAAGATTGTCCAGTTTTGAACTCTGATGAGTGGATATATATTTTGAACATAAGTGTTGATGTGTATGTTTGATGCAAAAATATCTAAATGCTAGTAATTTTAATGTACTTCAATGTTGACATGATAAGTTGATTTTAGTCGAAGTTATGTGTACTAAAGTATATTGAAAATCAACTGGACAATACTTTGGGGATGGAGGAAATAGTTTTATCCTTAGTCGTTGCTTCTTCATGCGGGGGTGATTTGTTTTGGCATTACGTTTTGGCTGCATGTGCGGTTGATGAGCACCTTAATTTGGTTGGAGATAATTTAAACCCCAATTGATTTTGTTTAAGTCAATTGCTGAACATATGGTAGTCCAAGTAAATTTTGCTAATGGAGGTCATGGTTGTTCGCTCGATGCTCAAATTTCGACATGTTAAGAGGGTATCGGTCGTCATGGAATGACCAGTTCCATATATTGTTTTGTGTTTATGAATAGATAGTTATAGTTTTTACCTAATACTTCATACTAAACGTTTACGGATGATTTGTTCTGTGGTTACATTTTTGCTGTTGTGGGTAAAGAGCAGCTTAATTTGATTGTTTAAACTTACTAGTATTGTCTGTTCTATACAATTGCTGAACATATGGTTGTCAGATTTTATGTATGAGCTAACTAAGGTCCCTGAAATTTCCTGGAGTAATTGTTGATGGAGATCAAGGGTTATTGATTTGTTTGTTGGTGATGGAATTGAGCATTACTAATTCTTTAGTTTAGGGTTTTCAAATGAAGTAAACTTTGGAGCTTATAGATTTCAGACCTAAGATATTATACAGAGCCTGTTATATCCACCATTCCGCCCATTTGGTAAACAGAAGAAAGAAGGGAACTTCTAGAGTGGTATGGGTCTTCGATGGTGTCGAAAACAAACTGAAAAGGACCAATGTTTTCTGATCATCACTCTCAATTGCTATGTTTAATAGTCACTCACTCATTCTTGAAAATCTATTAACGTGGAACCAAATTATAAATTCATAAAAAATGTCAATATATCTCTTGTGTGATGATAGTTGTGTTGTTATAATCCTGAAAACTGGGTCCTAGTTCAACATCATTCATGTAATAGCTACATATACTTCATTAATTAATGGCAATTTCTTGTGTTGTTATCTGGAATGTTTTTCATCCATGTACAAAAAAGAAAAGAATATAATTTTCCCATACTCCTTTCTATTTTGCAGAATTGCAGAATCAGTTCAATGGATTTCCATAGGACACAAAATTTTCTGGTGACAGCCAGTGATGATGAGTCCATTCGATTATATGATGTGGCAAATGCAGTGTAATCTTATTGCTATTGACCTCACAAATTATAGTCATTACCTAAATTTTTCCTACTTCTTAGGCATGTGGCAGTATTATTGTAAATTTACTTATCTGTGTATTAATCAGCTTTGTTGATCTTATATGCCTGAACTTTTTCGATCTGTGATAACTTCATGACACCATGGTGGTTCATTTCAACTGATTTAGTTGTAACAACTTATCTTAACCAAATAATGAGCGAAGTTTGAGGCATGAGGCATTTATTTTTTGACATATGTAACAGAAATGGACTTGAATTTTCCAACTCAAGCTTGTAAGGCTGTACCAATGTCTTCTCTTCATGTTCGATTTATCCTTCCTGTTAACAATTGGTTGAAGCAAGAATTAGAATATCTTAAATGGCTTAAGACTGGATTTACAATTGAGTTTCTTATCAATTTGAGTTGAATTTGTTTCTTTATTTTTATATTACGATTTGTATTTTTGAAATTTAATATGGTTCAGCTGAAGAATTGGTTTTTGTCTTGGATGGGCATGATTTGTGGCATTCTGATTCTCTGTTTCTTACCTTGGCAGGTGCTTCAAGACAATAAACAGCAAAAAGTATGGTGTTGATCTTGTTCGATTTACTTCACATCCCACAACTGTTATATATTCCTCCAAGAATGGTTGGGACGGTATGTCTCGAACATATGTTTCAATGTTCGATGTTTTACAACAATATCATAATTCTTTAATATGTCATTATTTACTTCAGAATCTCTGCGGCTTCTGTCTCTACATGATAATAAGTATCTGCGATATTTCAAAGGACACCATGACAGGCAAGTCTCATTTCTTAGGTTCAGAATCATATTTCCTTCAAGTCACATTCATTTGTGAAAGTATTTTTGTTATTATTCCATCTTGCAGAGTTGTTTCACTTAGCTTGTGTTCCCGAAGTGATTGCTTTATATCTGGTTCTCTTGATCACACGGTTTTGCTTTGGGATCAAAGAGTTGAGAAGTGCCAGGTTGACCTGCATAGATATTTTTAATTTTTCCCCTGTTAAATAGCTTCATTCGCTTCCCTCTTAAACTTACACGTCTTCTTTGAGTGTTAGGGCCTTCTACGTGTTCAAGGGAGACCTGCTACAGCTTATGATGACCAAGGTCTTGTATTCGCGATTGCCTTTGGAGGCTATATAAGACTGTTCGATGTGCGCAATTTTGAGAAGGTCAGTAAGCTCACGCGTAACACTTCTTTTTTCTTGTATGGCTTAACAAAGCTACAGTAATAAGCTGTTGAAATATTAAACATTGAAGGGTCCTTTTGAAATTTTCTCAACTGGCGGTGATGTGTCTGATGCTAATGTCGTAAAGTTCAGTAATGATGGGAGACTCATGCTTTTAACAACTTCAGATGGGTTTATACATGTGCTTGACTCATTTCAAGGGAACATGGTAAGTTGAATTTACTGTCATATTTGGAAGTTATGGCTTTTACCAACATGATATATCTCCTTTAATATTGTAAATTCCCTTTTGCAGTTGTCACAGTACAATGTCAAACCTGTTTCAAGTGGATCTACTTTGGAAGCATCTTTCAGCCCTGATGGGACGTTTGTTATTTCAGGTAACATTTGTGTACTTGATTCTCATGTGGCATCTACTTTTATTTGGAAAGGAGGTTGGACTGATGTACTATAGTGCACATAAGTGGCTCAACATATAGCATATGAGAGTTCTAATCCATGGTTTTAGTTTCCAGTTAAAAGATCTACAATGATATAATGTTCATACTATGGACTTCCTGGTCATGCATAGCCTCCTTATAGTTGGAAAGGAGGTTTCGTTGATGCATGGTGGGATATAGTTAAGTTTTATTGTAAAAGAGATCACATATTTATCAGAGTACCCGCTACACTAGTCTTTCTATATAAAGGATTAATGCATGTGTGGTTATTGCTTATCAGCATACTGTTTCATGTTACGTTTTTCCTCTACTTGATGGCTCTTTAATAGTTAGATAGCATATGAAACAAGTGAAAAGCCTCATAATGTATGAGATAAGTGGGTGGTGAAACGTTAATAATATGCTGAGGTTGTTTAGTAATCAGAATCATGAAAACTGGTGCTTGTTCTGTGTATATAATATGTATGTATAATTTCAGATACATGCTTAAGTTTATCTTTGTCCATGACTAGCACTTAGTATATTAAGCCTGCAAATATGTCATTAGAGGGAAGAAATCCTTGATCTATAGGTTGATGATCGATTGATGTTCATAGTTACGTTTAGAATGGTCTGCAACAATTATTACTTACGGACAAAAGGTACGCATTTGAGGGCAAGTAAAATCTGTCTTGAATATTTTGCATCTTTGATTCTATGACAATTGACAGGTTCAGGTGATGGAAGTGTTTATGCTTGGAGTGTTCGCAGTGGGAAGGAGGTCAGAATTTATTTATCTATCAATTAATCTTTCTTGTTGTTATTGAAGTTGATCTAGATTTGTTATCAAAATGTGCCGATCTCCCAAATTTCCCGGTAACGGAGGGTCGGATTTACGTGGCCTTACCTCGTGAAAGCAGGGAGGATAAAGTTGGTCATGCAAGTATAATAAACTTTCCTTGTAAATTATCATCAGGTTGCTAGTTGGATGAGTACTGAAGCAGAGCCACCGGTACTGAGATGGGCACCAGGAAGTCTAATGTTTGTAACTGGTTCTACTGAGTTGTCGTTTATCATTCCGGACTTATCTAAATTGGCTGCTTATGTTGGGAGAAAGTAGCAGTTCTATCACACATGTATAATGTATTAACCACATTTTTTTTGTGCTGAAATTTAATTTACAGAAAGAAAAAAGAAAGAGCTTAAATGTGTATAATGATTGTTAGATCATAACTTAAATAAGGTTATGTAAGGCGTTTCTGCTGTTGATGCATTCAAAAAAATGTTTAGATCCACTCGCTCTAATAAAAAAACTAATTGGGGGTCGTGTAGTCGAATTTTATGAAAATTAAAGTAGATTTTATTCGCATTTTATTATATTTTTCCTTTGACGGGCAGGTTAATAGAATCTAAATTTTCTCATATTTACTTGTATATAATATAATGCAAAGGGTTAGTGAGCCAAAGATTACTTGCTATTTTTCACTTGGATCACTTTTATTTAGAAGTGTTTAAATTCGATCACTTAAACTGAAAAGTATACTAAGGTTGCGTCTGGTATAGTGGAATGGAATGGTGTAGGAATGGAATAGACAAAGTAATGGAATAGACAAAGGAAAGGAATGAATTAATGAATTTTATTACTTTGTTTGGCATGTGAGTAGTAATGTGATTGAATTATCACATTACTCCCAATTTTTCTAATTTAATTACCTAGTAGGAGGTACATCCATTACCCCCAATTTGGGTGGAATGATTATTATTTCAAATGAGGTAATTCAATTAACTAGTGAATGCAATCAAAATTCATTGTTATCTACCAAATTAAGTAATACAAACTAATTTAATTTCATTCCTTCCTATCTCATTCCATTCCCACATACCAAACACAACCTAAGTGATAATCCCGAGCTGACTATGTGTTTTGTGGCCTTTTTAAGAGTTTAACAGGGGCATTATGATCTTTAATAAATTTTTTTATCTACTTTCACGCTATATTTCACCATAGGTAAAAACATGAGTTATTATCATATAATTATTTATCAATAAATAATTTTAAAATAACTCCTCCCCCTTTCCAACACACCAAAATCCCCCATTTAATGATTGTCAACTTTCAACCCCCATCCCCTCCGATCAATAGGCGACATGCAATCAATTTTCTCCCCATAAAAAGTCACTCCTTTTAGTCTAACAGACTACTTTGGTGGTCGGAGCTGAGGTGGTGGTGGTGGGTTGGGTGTGGAGAGAAGGGTCATTTTTAATTATTAAATTAAAGCAAATGAGATAGAAGTAATTTATTCAACATTAATATCATATGGAGGTTATGTTCGACTCAGTTAGATGCTGAGCTAATTCTATAAAACCTCAAATTAATCAAGTCTAACCAAATAAAATACTCAGTTATTCACCTCAGATTAATCAAATCTAACTAAATAACTACTCATTTATTTGACATTTTGACCTGATTAGAGTACAACCCCAAGTGCCAACCACAATATAATAAAATTTGGTTGAAGTATCAACCTTAAACAAATGAAAAGCATGGGATTAAAAACATTATCTGCCACCAAATCAAAAGATAAACAAACCATATCATATAGGACTTAATAAATACGCACCATTAATAAGAGTATAAGACTAATAAAGAAAGAAATAAACTTAGAGAAAAAGGAAAAAGTTACTCCCTCCATCCCTAAATGATTATCACATTTTGACTTTTCATGGTCAACAAAATCAGAATTGAAACGTAAATATCTCTTATTCTACATGCGAAAAAATTATAAAAATTTGATATTTCAAAAATATATATTGAGACGAATCTAACAAGATCCCACAAGACTATATTCTTTCTTATCATTTGATGAGAATTTATGATCAAATTTTGTAATGTTTGACCACTAAAAGTCAAAATGTGATAATCTTTTAGGGACGGAGGGAGTATAACAAGTAGAGATTTTTGCATTCCAACATTTATTTTGCTCGAATAGTTCCGAAAATTGAACTGGAATTATCAAAAACAATATTTTAGTTTTAAAAAAAAGTATAGTTGACATATGGTATTTACAATTAAAGTAACAAGAGAGATTGACTATCTAATTAGTTGCCTAGATTACTTTTTTCATAAATGAAATTTTAACAACTTAATAAAAAAAAATGATAAGTTGGGATTGTTGAAAAATTCCCAAATGGATAGCTTGATTAAAAAAAATATGATTATAAATATACTCTTGCTCGATAAACTAGTCGTTTGTGTTCGTACACGCTCGACTGTGCACAAACGGCTAGTTTATGTAACAAAGCTTGTACCTCACCCAACTGAACACGTAAAACATATTTATGGTACGCGAATGTAACGACTCATGTTTAACTCAAACATATATTTTATGCGTTCGGTATATTGTTACATTAAACACACCAAACCTGGGATCCCATGAAAATAAGTGGAGGGGGAATGAAAAATGTTTCCCCACCTTCACCCAATGTCCGAATTCAGTTGTCCTAAAATATCCGAGTAGTATTACCGTATTGATTTGCTAGACCATCTAAACGAAGCGTCATCAATTTCTCAGAATCCTTCTTTTTCTGCCAAAACACCACTCTTTTAATTCAATCTTATTTTAAGGTGAGCGATTTTTCTATACCCCAAATATTACTTTATATCAACTTTTTGTTTTGCAATTCACTTTAGTCTACTTTTTGTTGTGAATTGTGATCAATTACTATCACCAAAATTAATGTTGTGATCTTTCTTCTTTTCAAGAATCTGATATTGGTGTTGTTCTATCTGCTCAAATGTGGTAATTTCAGGGTTAGTTTTTGTATGCATATTTAATAATATAAATGTATGGTTTTAGTTTTGTTCACAAATTTCTTGAATTTTGATCTGCATAAGTATAAGTTTTACTATTAAAGTTTATTTCTTTAAGATGGTATGCATAATTTTAAGTTTTGTGTTACTTGACATTGAAATGCAGTGTATACTAGTGTTAAGACGCTTAACCTCTAACCGAGAGGTTTGGCTTCGAGTCATCACGAGTAGTAGAGCCCGTAATGATCCTAAAAGGTTTGGAAGTTGATAATGATGCTGAAACTGACCTTATATGTTAAGCTTTGAACAGTATCGTTATGATCTCGAACACAAAGTCTCCTCATATTTTCGAATCAATTGATGCCTGGAAATAGCATACTGGTTAGCTAACTAGAGTGATGAAAAGACATTCCTCTCATATTGTATGACATCCCTATGCCCGTGTCCTAACGAGTCACAAATTTCGTTTCTCTTCTTCTCCTAGGTCTAGTTTAAAATAAATCAAAATGTCTCGTCACACTACCTACACTTCATATCCGTTGTGAAGTGGTAGCTAGTCTTTTCATTTCATCCTTGGTCAATTCGGGAACAACCGACTTGTTATCACAGGGTAAGGATTTGTACCATCTCTCCCTTAGCCCGCTTAGACCGTTATACGGGAGTCTCTTTTGATGCTTGTTGTATGTATTGGATGATAAACCTCTGTAAATAATCAGTGTTCTATTTTGTTCTGGGACTTCAGGGGTGTTGGTTAATATTTATTCACATTTCTTGCAATTATGGGCCAATCGGCTGATTACTTGATGTAAATGAATTTATATTGAGCTGCTTGTGGTTAGAGTGATTGGGTCTGGAGTGATTCCACTCTATTTTTTACGATGAAAGCATCATCTTTTTTCCCATGTCATTTACATTATTTGTAGTGCGAGCTGTTTTCGCATAACTGCTACTTTTCTCTTTCTATTTCATCAATGGACAATGGTCAGTCAATATTTCGGTTGCACTTCAGTTTTTATTTTGGGTTCACTTATTTTTATATTACCCATTATAGGCATTCTTGCTTTCAGTGAGAACAATATAAAAAACATGTTTTAGTAATTATACTGGTTGAGGCTGCATGACACTGCTTAAATTCTCACACGCTTGTTTAAAGAACTGGTGCTCCATTTGTATGCTTCTCATATGCTTTACTCAATTCATGTAGTCTTTGAGTAACGGGAGCCAGTTAGGCGATGGAAGCCGTGGAGGATGTCAATGTGTCTACTTTAATGAACCAGCTTAGTCAGATACATCTAGACTGGAAGGATGATTTTGAAAAAAGACAGTCGCAACTTTTGGAAGTAAAGGCTTGTATGAAGGGTTCAGAAGCAGATATGACTAAAGAGTTAGATGTTCTATGGAGGAGAGTAAAAACTACTGCTACATTGTTGACTTACTTGAAACTAAAAGCGACAGTTCTGACCATTCCTCATTTGGCCCATACATCATGCGGTATTAAACAATTGGATGGTGTAGGACTTGTTGATAAAGATGGAGCTCCACTGCCCAGTTGGTCCAGAAAGGTTGACCTTTCTACTTTTAATGATGTTACTGGGGAGATGTTGATCGCCCTTCACAGTCAGCGCTGTTGTCGGGATGATCAAGATGAAGATTATATTAAAGGATTAGTCCGAAGTGTACAGGTCGTTAGTGATGTCATGGAAGGTCTTGTTAAGAGGGTCAATGTTGCTGAATCTGAAACTGCAATAGAGAAAGAAAGAGTATCTATCGGTGAGGAAAAGTTAAAACTAAAAGTGCTTCAAATTGAAAACATGTCTGCAAAACTAGAGGAGATGGAAAGATTTGCAGCGAGTACTAACTGTATTTTGAGTGAATTGAGTGGTAGGGTTGAGGATTTGGTTCAGGAAACTGAAAGGCAGAGGCAAAGAGCTTTGGGAAATGAGCATGAGCTTGTTCGTGTTAAGCAAGACTTCGAATCACTTAAATCTTATGTTAGTAGTCTCATTAGTGTGAGAGAAACACTACTATCATCAGAGAGGCAATTCCAGACAATTGAGAAGCATTTCGAAAGGTCAGTTTTAGATACTTTAATAACAGTGGCCTTTTAACTTTTATATCGGAACAAATGATTACTAATTTTTTTTTGTAGAATCTCCAGACATGTTATATGTTCCTTCTTTATGTTTGTTGAACATTTCTTCTTTTCTTTTGTTTTACTAACAAGTAGGGGCAGTAGAACTCTTAAAATAGAGGAGCCACCCTACCCGCCTTCCACGGCATGGGTGCGTGTGATACTTTACGATTTTTCTTCTTTTCATTCTTTAGGCGTTCATCTTGCAGCGCCTTATCTTCAGATTCTTAGTGGTTACAAAACCGTCGTGATTTTCTTCTAGTCCTTGAAGTTCAATTATATGCTTTCAGTAAACGAATTCAGCTCTTGATGTCTCATTTGTTAGCTGACAAACATGTAGCTGAAATCCAAATTCCAGCCGAGAACTTGGGCATCTAATTTTTTGTTTTCATGTTGCTAATCTGGATGTTTTATCAAGTTCCTTTCTTCTCGTAAAGTTTATCATTTTGCTTTTCCCCTTGTTTTTTTATACCTGAAGGTTGGTAGAGAAGACAGCTCAACTGGAGACTGAGAAGAAACAGAAAGAAACTGAAGTACATAAACTTATGGATGATAATGTAAGATTAACTGCTCTACTTGACAAAAAGGAGGCGCAACTCTTAGCAATGAACGAGCAGTGCAAGATGATGGCACTAAGTAGGGACCGGACAATGTAACCACGAGTTTGGTCACAGACTCATGATTTTCTTCAAATTTGGCACGATCAATTGCAAACACCATGTCTAATGATTGCCAAAAGCTTTCATGAAAAATTCAACAGCTTTTCGGCAATTAATTACACCCCCGCACCCACGTCTAGGATCTTTTCAAGCGTTTTGTAAGAATGTAACAACAATTTGTTCCATGATGTCACTCTCATCAATGAATGAATGTGGGATTTAAGCATAAATTTTCCACATCCTATTTACAAATGTAAAGCTAGGCATACAATTAATTTCACAAACGTCAACCAACAGAAGACGAAAAAAGTAAAGAATGCTTCATAAATCAGTGGGGTGAGCTTCTTTCTTCTGTAAATTGTGATGGATCCTTGGGAACAATATATCATTCAATTGAGTTTCAGCACTGTATTCCGAAGAGGCCTGTATATAAGAAATACGAAAACTTGCTAGAATTAAAATCAACAATAAGCAGAAAACAGCGATGAGTGATGTAATCATGCACAAAATCTCCTTCGACGAAGTAACTAGATTAGGTGACACAAATTCTCATTCCAATAAGGCTTTAACGTGCAATTAGAGAAGAGTATTGTACCCGTTTCTTAAATGCAAATCGCAACGTCTGCAACTGAGTTCCAGAACAGACTCTCAAGTCAAAGCCGAGACTGTCGATACCAATAAGAGCAACCTCCTATAATGATGTACAAAGAGTATTTGTCAGGATTCAAAATTTACCATGCAAATGACATACATTCTGACAGGAAAGGAAATATGCATCAACATTAACCTGAGCCACATAACCAGTTGAACCTCAGCGCCCTCGTTAGAAAGTAAAGCAAATGTGTAAATAGCAAGAGTTCGATCTTCATTATCAGTTAAGCTTTTATAAAGAACTAGCTTTCAAGTAGTAGCTCAAGTTTGTTACCTCAACTTGAATACCCTTGCATCTCCAGCAGAATGACCTAAGAGCTTTTGTAGTCTTTTCGCCACCAGCTTTAAGGCGAGTTATAATTTTAGCAGCTGAATGAGCAATTGCATCAGGCCGAGCTCTTCTGAAATCTTCCATCTCAACGTCAGTCTGTTCAATAATGTAATAACGAAAGATTACGCTCAATTCCCTTATCATGCACACATTTTAATATCAGGAATCAGGATTAGTTCTATGTAACATTTCTATCCGAAAATCAACAATATTTGAAACAAATCACATAAGATGCTAGTATAGACAATCTTGAAGTCAACCTGATTGCCTTGTGTTGAAATTAGCTGCAATTTAACCATCTCTAGCTTATAAAATGAAGTCCCATTTCCCTGGGTTTCATCCTTCTCCAACTCCTTAGCGCTGCTTGGACCATCATGACTGGATTTATTTTCCTCTTTGTGACCATTTATTTGAGTAATATTGCCTTGTTCGCCTCCTACTGTATCGGTGATCTGATTCTCCTCGGTGATGGTACATTGGCGGTCTGATATTTGTTTTTGTATGACAGCTTGCTCTTCACCAACAGAAGGCCTTAGTAGGCCTTGTACGACGATTCCAGCAGGAGGTTCATCCATAAAATCTATTGGTTCGTCCTCAACAATCTACATAGAATGTAGACATTTATCCTTAAGTGTAGCAAAATAAGTACAGTGGCTTTATCTAAAAAGAAATTAAGTTATTGCCACAACAGTATTACACACCATAACGAACGAGGGAACAAAAAAACTAATTTGAAGATCAACTTTCAAGTCACAATGATGTACTGACCTCGGAAATCTTTTTGGCGAAATACATGGGATGAGAAGACCTCATCGTGTCCAACTTAGCCCAATCTCCAACTGATCCGTCACCCTCACCCTCATATTCCTCATCATCAAAAATGGAAACCCAGTTCTGAAGACAATTATTTCATGCTGAAGAATCAAAAAGGTATATTTTTCTAGAAAAGATAGCCCCTTGTCATTGCAAGGTATGACAGAAGGTATATGTACTCTCGGATTGAATGATCATATACCTCGTTATCATCTTCATCCTCAACACCGTCATTGTCCTCATCAGAATCACTATCTTCCTCATCAGAATTGTCAATGCCAAACTCAATTTCTGCTTGATCAAATGCTTCCATCTCACTAAGCATTTCTGCAGTATCTAACCCAACGATGACTTGCTGCATGCATTGGGTTCGAGTGGGAAATACTTTTAAAACATACATAACTCATAATCAAAAATTGAACCCATTATATAACTTCAACGATTTAGCTCAAAGTACATACCACAACGTTCCCATCATTCGCCAGTGCTTTCAAAATGTCTTCCTCATTCTTAACATGAAAATAAATATCTGGCAGGAAGCATCAGCACTAATGCTTCAGTAAATATCTCCGTCTTCAATTCAATAAATGCGTGATCATAAACCAAACAATGAACTTACTTCCATATTCATCAGTTACATAAGGCAAATCCGGCCAAAATACATTCTCATGAACTTCATCACTTAGCAACCCAGAAAACATCAGTGTCGCTTTACTATTCACCTAAACAAATCATCGCGATGAATAAGAAACACTTCTCATTCGTGTTTCAAGCCTACTGATCGTTAGACATTAAACTTACGTACAATAGTACCTCAATAATAGTTCTAGTCATTTCGGCAGGGGTAAGGCGAACATCCTCCACATTGTCTACCCCCTCGAATTCAGCAACTTCCTCAAAAGGATGATAACTTTGAGCCTTGGAGTTAGGCTCCAACGGTCCCGAACCTGAGCTCCCAAACTCACTCGCTGATGCTTTGATTGCACTGTTGACCTTCTTGCAACACCTATATGTAAACTATACTTATCTATTGTAACTTAATACTCCAATTAGTTTTAATTGACATTTTCTGTAATTTAACTTTCATTATAACTAAAAGAGAGTTATATACCTCTCAATATTTCAAAGAATTAAAGTAAGAAATAATTGTTGAAATAGTCCCCTATAATGGCATCATGTTACACGTACACTTTGGTTCCCAATAGCATCACGGTAGTAGTTTAGTCATTCTAATTGGCACAAACGTTACACTTTGATTCCCAAATTAACCCCTCGACAAAAATTTACCATTTAAAGTGCACTTTGGTCATCATAAGTAGCAAAAAAGTTGTGGTTTGTCCCTAAACTAGCGTCTAAGTTAATCGTAAGTTCAGATTTGATGGAAGCCTTAGCTTGGAACCGAATGTAACTTTTGTGCCACTTTCGACTACTAAACTGTTTTCGTGTTACTATAAGGGACCAAAGTGAAACTTAATGCCATTATCCAGAACCATTTTGATAACTTACTCATTAAAACAATACTACTTGACAAACGTTCTCTCTGATTAGTGATTAACTACAATTTTTTAAATTTACATAAAAGTTACAAAAAAACACCAGTTTCATCCGAAGAAAGGGGTATAATTTCACTTTTCTTTCGTATATTTTCACATTATCGGTCCTATTTGACCAACTTATATATCAATTTTAGGAATAGTATGCTTTTATCCGAAACAATCACATATATTGATACGAAGGAATTAGTTGTGTACAACTTGGTAAAGTGAAATTAAACAGAAATTTGATTGGACGAATGGGCATTTATTTCTCGTATCTTTAGTAGTAAAACAAGAAATTGCATGCATCATAATTTATAAATAGTATGCTCTTGGCCGAAACAATCACATATATTATACGAACTAATACGAACTAATTAATAATTAGTTGTGTAGAAATTGGTAAGGTGAAAATAGTAATTGGATAATATTGGTTACCGAGGGACGAGGAAGGTAGAGGAGTAGTTGAAGTTTGTTGCGTGGAAACGTAGTATAGGAGCTGTTCCAGAGCAGTCTCTAATCATTTGAGCTGCCATCTCCAATTTGCAAACCTTATTATCAATTTAGCGATAGGATTATATTCAACTAGTTGCTATATTCTTTTGAATATAATACAATGCTAATCTTCAAGAATCACAATTGTATGGAGGAGCAAAGCTCAGTAATCATCAGGATGCTATGGACAAATACTACACACACACCAGATAGGAAGGTGAAACTACAATTTTACCCCTACTTAACTCTCTCAATTACTGTACTTCTAACTAGAGGGGGAGAAAAGAGTAATTTCACCCCTAAAATCCACTATTTTGATGTATACTATAACAGACCAGGGGTGCTATACAGAATACACACACACACCCAATAGTGCGTTTAGAAATGAATGCCTATTTTACCCCTGTTGTTCCCCATTGTAGTGTTTGAACGAAGTGTTATGTTGATCAGATTTTGTGTTACATACTTAAACAATAGCTTTGTGGGTATAAAATGACTATTATGCCCCTATTTGGAAGTGTGATAGATATGAAACTTCAGTTGGTGGTATAATGGTTATTTCGCTCCACAGTAAAAAAAATGATGTGTCAAAGTGGAAACTGGAAACTAGTGTTAGGGCTACATTTCTTAGGGCCCTTGAAGTGTCGTAAATATTTCGATTGAGAGATTGTATTTTCCCATTTTTCGAATAAGGAATTATATTTTCAATCTTTCCAATTTGTCCCTAGAATGCATTTTTGTTAGCCAAAAAACAGAAATTTGGCCTCCTTTTGTCCCACACACTAACTATTACCATATTTTTTGGGTTAATGGTCATAGACATCATTTACCTTTCCCTAATATCACCAGTTGATCACTTGCTTTTTAAAGGTACCTAGTTGATCGCTCACCTTTTAAAAGTTGTCTTAGTTGGTCTATCGGCTATTTTCCCAGCTGGTCAACGCCTGTGATGACAATTAATAAGGGTTTTTTTGCCTTTTCATGTCAAAATTAAGGGTTGGTTTTGGATTTATTTTTAATTTTCAATTTTTGTTTAGCTTAACTTCAACATGAAAAGACGAAAAATCTCTTACTAATGGTCATCACGTGCGTTGACCGGGCATTGACCAGCCGAAAAAATGGTCAGTAAACCGATTGAAACAAATTTTTGAAGGTGAGTGATCAACTGAGACCCTTTAAAATGTAAGTGATCAACTGGTGATATTGGGGAAAGGTAAGTGATGTCCCCAACCATTAACCCTATTTTTTTACATTACCATCAACTGTTACCTCCACCACCAACCAATTACCATCACCAACCACGACAACATGCAAGTACATCCTACCATCGCCCCTCCCTGCACAACCCCTAGCCCCAACACAACCCCCTACCTGCCTACACATTGCAACACCCCGCCTGCACACCCATCACCAATCCTATTCCAGAAAAATACGAGCTCATCACCCTCCCCCACCTGTAAAATCGTGACCCGCCACAACCTAGTTGTAAAATCTCAAGCTGATCCCCGCCACAACTAACTTGTAAGGTGCCCCCCCCCCCCCCAGCAACCCCTGAAAAACCCTGGTCGGCTTCCCTCATCTCCATTTATATTTTGAAACGGGGGTAGGGTAGGATTTGGAATTTGTGGTGGAGGTGGGGTGGGGTTTTGAACTAGGGTTGGGGATGGGGATACAGTTTTGAGCGGTGAGAATGAGGTGATGGTAATTAGATAAGAAAAGAGATGAAAGAGCCCCCAAAAATTGGCTTGTAAATTTAACCCAATTTTTCTTAATATATATGAAGGACTGGATTTAGCCTTTTTAAAAATGAAATTGAGGGACAACTTGAAATTAATAATAAAGTTCAATCCCCCATTTAAAAAAGTAATAGTTTAGGGATAATTTGAAAAACGGTGAACAACATGCCCTGAATCGAAATATTTGTGATACTTCAAAAGCTCTAAGAAATTTAGGGATAAAATAATGGGTCAATGACATGTTCGATAACACATATCACATATGTTTCAGAATATTCACAATTCGATTAAGTATGCTTCAATATGTCATTTTTAATTACAGATGTCTAAAAGAGTGTTCTATTGGTAGTTTCATTATTATATTGGCTTGAGATAGACTGTTTCTGATAAATTGTTAGTTGTATATCCATAACTAATGTTGGCCTTCTTCTTTTTTAAGCAACTCTTTCTTTTGTTTTATTTATTTTTCGTTGTCATTTTCTTTAATTGTATATTATTATAGTCAAATGGTTAATAACTCTTCAACTGGGACACCACCCCAAGAGTTCTCCATTTCGCTTGAAAGCTTTGGAATGGCGATCTTTACCATGCTTGACCTCCTTAGGACACTCAATTTTCATAATATCTCACATATGAGTTTTTTTCTCTCATGTATAGATATTACCATTTGATTGCTCAGGTTAAAGACTGGAAATTTTTGCTACAAGACATCAACCTTCATTGCTGCAAAATTTGCTGGATTCCTACTGATATTGGATGTTTTATTAATCTAAAGGATGTCGTTATAATCTCTTTTAATTATATTACTTGTTTTTGTAATGACAATGAATGCTCCTGTCTTATAGACATGGCTCATTTCTAATGTAATATTATTTTCCTATTAAAAAAATATAAAAGAAATTACGAACCAAGGTGCATTCTAGTATAGTTTGTGAACTCGTTTTTTGTCCGGCCTAATCGGTAATCCACACTAGTAATCTCACAAAATAATGTAAGGAGTCAATTTCATAGCGACGAGATCGATGAGAAATTTGGCAGATTAGCACTATTAAGAAGTCTTTTTTAACTTAGAGCACCCACACTTCTTTTTTGCAAATCACTAGCACCATCCCTTATGAAAATACTATTTTGCCCTTACTTCATAAATCAACATCTTCTTCTTCACCATTCCACCACCACCAAACTTTTTCAACATCTTCTTCTTCACCATTCCACAACCACCAAACTTTTTCTTTACCAACCACCACCACCATCACCACCTTTACAAGCTCACCATCACCAACAATATCAAATTCGAAACCTTTTCTTCCTCCTTCTTCACAAACCTACTATCATCTTCTTCTTCTTCTTCTTCTTCACAAACCCACCAACTATCACATCATTTCCACCACCTCCACCTACCTCACCAACAACATCACCACCAACCACCCCCACCCATAACCACCCTACCCACAACAAATCGCGCCTCCCCCCTCCCCAAACCCGCTGAAGTCACCCCCCCCCCCTCAAAACCCGCTGTGAAATCGCCCCCCTCCCCCCAAGCCCTTATGAAATCGGCCCCTCCCCCTAAACCCCTGTGAAGTCGCGTTTATCCCCCAAAATCTTGTGAGGTTCCGAAATTATGATGGGGTGGGGGTGGAGTTTCGAAATTTGTGGGTGTGAGGTTGTTGGTGGTGTTGGGTTTGTGAAAAAGAAGATATCGGAAGAAAGATATAATAATGGTGGTGGTTTCGAAATTGAGATTGTTGGTGGTGATGAGTTTGTGAAGGTGGTGGTTATGGTGGTGAAGAAAAAGAAAAGATGATGGGAAGAAGATGGAGTGTTGAGGAGAAAAAAAAGGTATAGATGTAGTTTGTATTTAATTTAAGGGCAAAATAGTCTTTTTATGAGAGAAGGTGTTAGTGCTTTGCAAAAAAAAGAGGTGTGTGCTCTAAATTAAAAAAAACCTCCAAATAGTGCTAATCTGCTAAATTTCTCCGAGATCGATCGAGGACCACTAAAAAGATGAGCAATTAATACACATTTACACATTTCTCTCGATTGCTGACCACTCCACATTATATTCACAATTATCTTTACGATCTTCCTGAGAAAATTACTATTACTAGTCTACCTGATCTGTTATATGCACACCCAAACAGTGCTTGTCGGGAGTGAAATTACAATTATGCCCCCCCTATTTGTAAATGTAGTGATTGAGGAAACTTGACAGAGGGGCAAAATGGTAATTTCGCTCCCGAAAGTAACACTATTTGGGTGTGCACATAGTGTAGCCCCTAGTCTACTTCCACATAATTTGTCACGTGCATGTTCACATTTGTCACATTTCCCAATTCACTTGCCTTTATATTTCATTTTTAACTTGGATATATTGTCGTAAAATTTCAATGTACTCATTCATCAAGTTATCACGATTAGCTAAATTACGAAATGTATTTTAAAAATCGAGAACTCGAATTTATTTGTTCATTATTTTAATACGAGATTTTGTACTTTGTAGGAGTCGAACCACCAACATTTATAGCTATAGCTATGGGGGCACATTTTAACTTTTGACTTGTCTTTGTCTTGTCTTTGTCTTATGTCTACTTGGCTAGTTGTTGAATGCTCTATCCAACAACTTCGAAATTTCTGGATTTAAGGAGTTTCTTCTAATTAATCACGCAATCTTAAAATAATTGAACAAAACTTATCCATTTCCTATAATATAGTATCGTTTTTCATGATGTCTCAAATATACATATGCAAACATCACATATATCATCCAATATACGTTATTGAAGATACACCACAAGGTACTTTTTGTGTTTCATATCTTTTAAGTTTCTCTCACGAACTTAGATTGTGTTTGGATTCTATGATGTTGTTTTATACTTCCTTCGTTTAATTTTACTTGTCATAATTTATGCGCAAATAACTAAAATAAACGAAAATGAAGAGAGGAGTTGTATTATTTGTATTATTATACGTTTACTTAATTGACAAACATAACATGAAGTTTAATTAATGTTCTAATGCTCCTAATACTTGCGTCAGTATATATCATGTATTATGTGATTACATTATAATAATTTCATAATTTTGGCAAGTTGTTATACTAATAAATCCGTAATTGTCTTTATTTTGAATGACAAAAAGTTAACAAATATGTTCCCTTAATTGACGTGCATACTACTTGTGTAATGTGTATACCAAACTTTTAGTGTTAATATTAAAATAATATTAAAAATATTAGCCTTCGATATAGTTTTCATCAGATATTTTAATATATAGATCGACAAAATAAATTAAGAAGATAATCATACAAATTCAAATCGAACAGATAAGTTAATCACGCAATTAAATGGGGGAAGGCAGGAGAGGATGTATTCTGTGTCCTGTTTTTCTTCATTTATGATTGACAGCTAATAAAGTAAATATGATAATGATTGATTTAATTATCGATCATGTATATACAGTTTATATTCAATGTTTTGTAACGGAAACGTAGATATCTATTTGGAAATAATTCAAATTTTCGATGAGTTTTATAATATTAACAATGCGAGACTGTGTTCCTCGATATGACTCAATTTTTTGTATATGTCAAACAGTGCATGTAATGATATAAAGGAAGGATTGACTTACTTTTAAGTTACGATTGAAGAATTATGAAAGGAGCTATACTTGTAGCGTTTTCTGCTGCAGTGGGGAGCTTATTGCAAGGATGGGATAATGCAACAATAGCAGGTATAGTTACTAATGGTTAGCGTAAATGTATGTTTCTAGTTTTTCGATTAAGTCGAATGCTCGTTACACGACCTACCCTTATTATTTACTGGGAGGTAGTAGATGATATTTGCACGTGTCGTGTGGTAATTCAGAAACAACCTTCTCGTTATCAGAACTGCATATAATCTGAACCTCAGTTAATCTGCTTAGGTGAAACTGAAAGCCTCTGTAGACTGTAGCGATGTTGATACATGTTGTCGTGTTCCATTAAGTCGAATAGGAGACTTCGCCTTTAAATCTTATTTACATTGGAAAGGATCACGTTCAGCAAATTTGATTTGAGTACTGATGATGATGTTTGTTGGAAAAAACTCTTGATTATAGGTTTGAAAATGAATTTTATCTTAATTATTTCAGGAGCTTTAATCTACATTAAAAAAGAATTTAAATTGGAAAGTCAACCAACCATTGAAGGGATGATTGTTGCAATGTCACTCATTGGAGCAACAATAATTACATTTATCTCTGGACCAGTTTCGGACTCACTTGGGCGTCGGCCAATGCTTGTAATGTCATCTGTGTTTTATTTCCTTGGTGGAGTGGTTATGTTTTTTGCGCCAAATGTGTATGTGTTGCTTGTTGGGCGACTTTTGGATGGGTTTGGTGTTGGTCTTGCGTCTACTCTCGTTCCAGCCTACATCTCTGAGATCGCGCCTCCGGATATTAGAGGGCAGTTGAATACATTTCCGATATTCAATACTTGTGTAGGCATGTTTCTTTCCTATTGCTTGGTGTTTGGGATTTCGTTACAAGAGTCCCCGAGTTGGAGGTTGATGCTTGGTGTTCTTTCCATACCTTCTCTTGTTTATTTCGCATTGGCAGTTTTCTTTCTACCTGAATCTCCAAGGTGGCTAGTTAGCAAAGGCAAGATGAATGATGCTAGAAAAGTTCTACAAATGATATTTGGAAGAGAAGATGTCTCGGGTACACTCCCTTTGCTATCTTTCTCTAAAAATCGAGTAGCAATTCCTTTGTGAAGTACATTGATTTTAAAATCCATTGCAGGACTGATGTATTTATATATTACTTAATTTCTTAACTGTTCCAATGACGGCGAATTTTGATTTATAAGTTTGAGGTTCAATTTTTTCTGTAGGTGAGATGGCTTTACTATGCGAAGGCCTAAGTCCTGGAGATGAAACACAAATTGAAGAGTACATAATTTCTGCAGAGGGAGATATTGGTAAGAACCATGATCATGTCAAATTATATGGTTCTAAAGACAATCAATCATCGTATGCCAAATCCATCATCAGAGACCACAGCATTGCCCTTGTTTCACGTCATAATAGCTCGATCAGCCATAGTTTACGCCATGGTGATTCTATTGTATCCTTGTTTGATAGCATTCATGACAAACATCCCGAATCTAGAGGTGGTTTGGCAAAACACATTGTGTTTCCTAGTTTTGGCAACATGTCCAACTTGGGGGAGCAACATGGTAGAAACGAACCATGGGATGAGGAGAGTGGCCATAGGGATGGTGACCACAATATTGCTGATCTTTCCCGGAATGATTCAGATGAAAACTTAAGAAGTCCCTTGCTCTCGCGTCAAAGTACAACTGCTGACGGCCATCCTCCGCACGGTCCAAGCTTCTTTGGTGTAGGAAACAATAGTGTTGTTGAACCTGTAAGCAGCATGGATATTGGAGGGGGTTGGCATCTAGCATACAGACAAGATGAGAAAAGTGAAGGTGGCCTAAAAAGAATGTATCTGCATCAAGAGAATGCTGCAATGTCGAGACCTGGATCTATGTTTTCTGTTCCAGGGAGTGATCTTCATGCTGAAGGTGAAGGTATCCATGCTGCAGCATTAGTTGGTAAATCGGTGCTTAAACTAGATGACGTCTCTGCTCGAAACTCAATCGTAGAAGCATTGTACCACACAACTGAATCTGTGCCACCCGAAACCTCCACTTGGAAGGAACTTTGTGAACCTGGTGTCAAACATGCATTGTTTGTTGGAGTTACAATTCAATTACTGCAACAGGTAAAGATAATTTCAGGTTCTCATAATTAATCATGTCTGCTTCAAGCCATCTTTTGATGTAAAGTATTTTTTTCTTCATAATGCTACATATTCTTTTTGGACAACAAAAATTTGTGGATTTGAGTAACAAGATAGGCTATTCAAATCAAATTGGTCACTGATTAAGTAACTCTGTCGCCTTCACAGTTTTCTGGTATCAATGGAGTTCTTTACTACACTCCTCAAATTCTTGAACAAGCTGGAGTTCCTGCTCTTCTATCAGGTCTCAACCTCGGTTCAGATTCAGCATCTTTCCTTATAAGCGCCTTGACAACGCTTTTGATGATTCCAAGCACTGGATTGGCAATGAAACTAATGGATATTGCGGGTAGAAGGTAGAGCTTCTTATCTCAATATTCGTCATTCTTGAAGTTCATTGGGTACAAGTGTTCTGAATACCTTCTGTATCATCTGTCTTAATGCATTAAAATTACTGTAATTTATAATTAGTAAAAGCCTCGAATGTTAGTGGAAGACTGTTTCAGCATGAGATTTGACAATTCTTTATTTATATTTTATGTTGTCAGGTATCTTCTGCTGGCGACGATTCCTATCATATTGGTCTCCCTAGTTATCCTAGTTCTGAATAGCATCATTTACTTGGGATCTACCCTCCATTCTGTTATATCCACCATTAGTGTTATAGTATACTTCTGCGTCTTTTTGATGGGCTATGGAGCTATCCCCACCATTCTTTGTTCAGAAATCTTCCCAACTCGAGTTCGTGGGATCTGCATTACCATATGTTGTATGGCATTTTGGTTTGGTAACATAGTTGTCACCTACACTCTCCCTGTGCTGCTCAATAGCATTGGCCTCGGAGGCGTATTTGGGATGTATGCAATAGTGTGCACCATATCATTGGTCTTTGTCTACTTCAAAGTCCCTGAAACAAAGGGCATGCCCCTTGAAGTCATCACAGAATTCTTTGCAGTTGGTGCAAAGCAAGATTGATTCTGGTAGAGATTGAACTCATCATAGGTTGATCAATAGCTTCTCATGCATTTTGTATCTCTCATTAAACTATGGTCACATCAACTCACATGCCCCCATTTATATATAATTGCAGCTCTTGATAATTGCTTTGTTTTTTTGTTGTTAAATCACTCGTAGGATTGGTTTAAATCAAACTCTTAAGTGCTTTTAATTGAAACAACTCTCAACAAACATTAGGATGACTGGATGAGCATTGGAATAAGTATAAAATTTTGGGGAAGCAACATTATTAAAGTAAAATAATAAACAAAAAAAGTAAAGTTAAAGGACAACCCTTAGAATAATAAAGTTGATACTGAAAATAAATTTTAGGGATTTTAATAGGTCAACTTGTGTGAACGCTGTTATGATGTGGGAGTATAATTGGAGAAGCTTTGCTTTTGGGAATTTATTATGATGTCCATTTATGGGTGATCGAGGAGTATGGCGTTGAAGAGTCATGGATGCAGAGAACCGTGGTGAAATTTTTTACGCTACCACCGGAGATCGGTTTGTTGACATTGACGCCATTGGCAATGTCAGCAATGTTTCTTTTACATGTATCCTATATGGCTCAGATCAACTATAAATACAACTAGATCTTTTACAAAGAGCTAAAGCGAGCAGTTTCCATCTTCAGCCTCTTGCTCTTCATCAGTCTTACTCTGCAAAGTCGATTTAAGACTAGATTCTACATCAGTAGAATTTGTCGCAAATGGCTTGATAGATGAGTGCAGGGATTCTGGTCCCTCTCTAGCGATTCTCTGGCACAGGGATTCACAGTTACTGATCACCTTTGTCAGCCTTCCTTTCAACTTTCCAAGTTCTACTTGCAAGCCATGAACTGCATCAGTGTTTAAGCAACTTAAAATGTACTGTAGTAGTAGCATCAAATGATGCAAATGGTTAGCTTAGTCACACATAATTTACATGCACATTAAATGGCTCCGATTCTTTGAATATGGAAGAAGGAAATCGATATTAATGATTAAAGACGACCTCAAAGAAAGTACAGCACATTAAGCATTTCATTCCCCAAAAAAATGATTGACACCTTTTATTCCAGCCAGGAAATCTGTTAAAGTAATAATGACCAGAGAAAAAGTAATTCTCTTAGGTATCAACACCCGATACATCGTTGCTTGAAAAAACGCCCACCACACGCTACATCTGTAACAGCTAACAATTAATAAAAAAAGCATCGGCGAGTACCTTCTGATAGATGCTGTGAGGTTGTTCTCATAGTCGAGACAGAGTAATTGAAACGCTTGAGAAGTTTCACAGACAATGCATCTGCAACCTCTATCTTGTTTTCAATATCTTCCTGAGAAGTTATCAAAAAATAAAGTAAGGAGCGATTTCCATGTATGGAGGAACATAGGTCTTCTTAGTGATCAACTAACTCTTTCTGATCTTCTTAAATATATATTCACCTTTCCTCAGACTTGATTGGAACTAACAAGTAACAACCACTTACAAACGGGAACAACAACGTGGCAAGTTTTATTCTAGACATGGAGCTCTCAAGTCCTTGTTCATGTGTCCAAAGAAGAAAGTTACTACTGAAATTAATCTTAAGTACTAGGTCAAAGTGCCAGATCAATGTTATACTCCACATCGTTGCCTATATAACCCCTATTTTAGATACGAATCTATCAGTCTTCAACTACATCAAACAACACATAATAGTTCACTGGAAAAACCTGTCTTTTAGTAATATCTCGAGTCTTCTGTTGCTGCCAATCCCGGTATACTGAAAATACCTCTAGAAGCACATTTGGATTCACAACACCTATTACATAAGTATCAATAGAAAATCCAACATTATCAGGCTGGAGAGCAAGAAGGAAGCACTCAAACTGCATTTAGAATGAAGAAAGGAATTATTCCATTTATCATTTACTGTCTACCCCCAACCCAATCCTTCATTATATGATACAACCAAACAGTTCTATCAAAGCCAATGAAGAAGATTAGGAGCCAATAACCAATGGGAAGGGATTCAAGGATGAGCTCAGGTATATGGTAATTGTTATATTATTCTCTTAGCCTTTTAAAAATGTTCAGACAAATACAAATGTGAAACTTAAGAGTGTAAAATGCTACAAAAGATCATTTAAGTAGGAATGACGGATCTTTTATTGCTAATGAGACATTAAGTATTACAGCACTAAGAAAATGGTAGATGTAAATCATGTGGAAAATTAACATAGTTGGGAAAGTTATAGTCAATTATATTGAAGTTCATTTCTCAAGAACCGGTTAATGTCTTACAAAATCAAATGTTTTATATTCTGGATTCGGGATATAATAAAATATATCAAAATGGCTCATTACACTTCCTACGCATCTTAATTATTATGTAGTAGTTAAGAAAGTGATACTCAATCATGCACTCCACTAGGACAACCTCCTTGTTATCATAATTCATAAGACTAAGGCTGCATACGCCTGACTCCTCTTACCGCGCTTAGTCGAAGCCTCTTCAAAGACATTGTGGTATGTTAATGCTAATGTAAAGCCTGAAGAACATATGATCTTCCATGTGAGCTCCTAGCAGCTTTATCCTTAAACTTTCGAGAGTCTATGTTATCACACCATTTAATCTTATGAAATCTCATAGAATTCTATACATAGATTTCAATAGCAACATGAACTCCTCTCATCCACGGTGAATTATGGTGCTAGATTTTATGGACAATTAACGAATACAATGCTAACGCAGTGCGCCTCAAATACCCATTCACTCAACTTCTCTCAATAAAAACATAAATCCCCAGTAGACAAATATATAAGCATCCAAATAACCATAGTATTTGCCGATAATTCATATTTAATAAAATGTTACAACAATATATGCAGAAATCTGGGTATCAAATGTACAACCAACTTACTCTTAGTAGAAGAAGTTGAAGATTTCTTCACCAGAATATCCGTCAAGCTGCTCTCCCCCGGCTCCGATGTAAGAATTGGAGTGGTCTATCCTCACACAGACATAACTTAGTGCTTCGAAAAAAATGTCTATAACCAAATTAGTCATATCCACACCTGACACCCTCCCCCCCCCCCCCCCCAAAACAATAATGAACTTCGCCACTTTATATATATTTATATATAAACTTATATTAATTTATTGTTTATTCAAGAGTAATAAACATACAATTTGGATGGATTTGAGCTTCTCGAGAAGGGGGTCTATGCTTTCGCTCCGGCTGGACACGGTCGTGATCTCGTCCTCATGGCTCTTCAATATCAAAATCATTCATAAAGATAAAACTTAATTAAGCATGGAAATTGAATAATATAGTGCTTAATTGGAAATAATCCCTCTGTCCCAAAATGATTGTCACGACTTAACCATCAAAATTAGTACTTGGACACAGTCTAGGTTCAAAAGTGGACAATTGAGAAGTGGACAATCATTTTGGGACGTGAGGGAGTATTAGTTTACCGTTGAAGATAGAAGAGATGATTCCGACGCACCCATACCAAATGAGTCGTAAAGGGAGACTGAAGCAATCAAGCCAGTTTTCAGCTTTGTTAGTGGTTTTGCCTGGAAGGGGACAAAGGGTGTGGAGGAAAACGGGAATCGAACTGAATCGAATAGAAAATAACTGGTTTTTTGGAACAGAATCGAATTGATCTAGGTTTCCCTTTGAAGGTTCGGTTTCATAAAATCGGTTATTTTGCACTTCACTTTAGGTTCAATTCGGATACAACCTCCTTGTTACCGTAAAAGTAGGGGTATGTTTCAAACTTGTCTCGCTTAAGTCAGAATCAAATCAAGGACATTAGTTATATTAATGTACATCGGTCATTTAACTATTTTGTATGAGGTTTTTTAACTTTTGTACAACATTTAAAAACACCTAATTATCACCTCAAAACTTGGTTCCTCTTCATCATTCCATGAATTTTTAGCAAAATAAAAATGTCCTAAGCAAATTGGGATTTATGAATAGCAAATCTCACTTGGACATGTTGGTGGTTAGTCAAACCTAATCAAACTAACTTTATCCCACTAAATAAATCAACTAGATATTAGGCCAATCACCCCTATGTTGGGTCAAGTCAATGACCTCTAGCTCATTCGACAATGTATTCATCCGACTCTTCTTCGATCTATCTCTGTATGTGCATCCATTCATAACTATCATATCTTCTCACTTTCTGCATATGGTAAAGAATAAGTCCACTTCTGGATATCTTTGGATTCTGGAACTACTCAGATATCACATACAATAAGGGAAGAGAGGTTATTATCAGCCGCGCCACTAATAACTGCACCTTTGCTTCTAAGTTGGAGGAGACAATCGATGGCTCTTTCTGTGATGGTTTCACCAGGGATTAGGACTGGAATCCCAGGTGGATATGGACATATAAGCTCTCCACAAATTTTCCCTACGCTACTTTCTAAATCCACTTTCTGTTTAGAAGCGAAAAAGGCGTCTCTAGGAGATAAACTGATGCAAACATCATCAAATGGTGCAATATATCCTGAGTCTTCTGATTCAAATGTACCACGAGACAGTGAGAACGTTGATAGATGCTTTAGTCCCGCCAAGAGAGTTCTTACATGCTCTCTCTGGGTACCTAGAGTAATGGCCAGCGTAATGGATCTGGTGCCAACAAGCTCCGGAATGACCCCGTATTGCTTGTATAAGATGTCGTCAGCTTCAAAGCCAGAGGTACCAAGTTTCCATGTCCCAATCGTGAGTCGAAGAGGGTCAATGATTGGGAAGTCAGAAAACGTTGGGTGTTCCAAGATTGATACTCCTGAAATTCCACTGATCACGCTTTTAGCTTCTAAAGCAAGATTGATTTCTCTGTCAAATAGTTGCTCTCGGTTCTCACTCAACTGATATCTAGCTGCATCAAGTGATGCCAAAAGAAGATAACTAGGACTACTGCTCTGTAGTGTTTGAAGGCATCTGCAAATCTTTTCTCTGTCCACAAGATTTCCAGACATGTGTAACATTGATGACTGTGTAAGGGAGCATAAAACCTTGTGAGTCGATTGTACCACGAGATCAGCTCCTTGATTAATGGCTGAGCTTGGTAGCTGCGGATGAAATCCCAAGTGCGCCCCATGAGCTTCATCAACAATTACAGGTATATTGAGTGAATGACAAAACATAGAAATCTCTTTCAGATCACTGCATATGCCATGGTAGGTGGGGGAAACGACTAAAACACCAGCTGCTTTTCGACCTTCCATCTCTAGTTCTTGTAGAGCACACTTTACCTACTGCAAACACCTCTAATTAGTCAAAAGAGGAATATGAATAATAATAATTAGTCTCTGCCTTTAATTTATTACTCAAAATATCAAGGTTACAGAAGCAACTTGAAGAGGTGAAAATGTGATTACATAAAACAATATAAATGAACATACTCCACTTGCCTGTGATAGAGTGATGCCTCCAGCAATGTCCCAATTGGAATCATATTCAGGGTAAACATATTTTGGTAGTGCTCCTGATAATACCATTGCAGATATGGCTGAAATATGACAGTTCCGAGGAAGAATAAGGGTCTCTCCGGGAGAACATGTCGCCATAATAGCTGCCTGAATCCCACATGTACTACCTCCTACAAGAAACCATGTTTCTGAGGCTCCAAAAAGTTCAGCTGCCTGCTTTTGCGCTTGCAAAATGGGCCCTTCAGGAGAAAATAGGTTGTCTAGTTCCGGAAGCTCAGGTAAGTCGTGAAGAAATGGTCTCGTGCCAATGAGATGAGTCAATGATGATGGTGCTGCATGGCCCCTGTTATGTCCAGGAAAGTGAAAACTAGCAGCCGCCTCTCCTGCAGAAGTTCTCAATGCACTAACCAGTGGAGGGAGCTTTTGTGAATGGCCCATCGCACAATCAGGAATACTTGTGCCATCTTCTGAGATTGACATTTTCACATACTTCTTCGACACCTGGCTCTGTTTCTTCCCTTGTACTGTTGGGTATTCCTGCTAACCAGATAGCGCAGGAAGTGTATCAGATTGAGAATCATTCCATTATATACTTCCCTTCGATATCACTGAAGGTGTGTGCAAACACAACTCCTTTTGTATAATATGCGAGATAAGACATAAAAACTAAATGTTGGTGAAATATAACAAAAAGTATTACAATGGACTAATACTCATGAAAACCTATATAGAACTACATGTTAGTGAAGCTATTCTTCAATGCTGCAAGTGCTCCTTTCTCGAAGCAATTAGTTATCACAATAGAACACTCCATATATGAGCATCACTAGAAGCATCCCTAAAACTTATCCTATAACCAAATTTATAACATCTAAATAGTGACAATCAAAGTGGACAACTTTTGCTCAGAAAATTTACTGCATTTCAAACAATTGATAATTTACTCTATAATACAATAAACATAGTGCACAAACCTAGTCAAACAAGTAAAAACTCAACCCCACTGTATATAAGAACATCAATACCAACTTGCCTTATGATTTTGAAGAGCCTCCGAGTCCCACCAGAACCGGTAAAGAGTCCGATAGTATGCAACTTTACTTAACTATAAATGGAGGGTTGTTTTCGAATTGACTCGAGACAGATGTGCAAATATTGTACATAAGAAACATAGCACAAACTCATGAGTCATGACAACAAAGTACTTAAAAGATGCTAACAATTAAACAAAAGTAAATAAATTTTTATGTCCCCAAAAAATGCACCTGAAACAATCTGGTAGTATTAGTGCTGAAACTGAAATTAGTTGACCAGAAGCTCTGACATCCCAATAACTGAGGCATTTAAGCAAACACGTCAGCACAAACAAGCACAAGTTTTTTTGTTCGTGTTCAACTAGTGTTCTGGTCTTCTGGAAAGGTTGTACTAACTTATCCAAATTGGAATTTGGAAGATGTAAAGATTTTATGAGCTTGTTTATTAAGCCTTTTATGAATGATACTCCAATTGACTAATGGGCCTTCCACATGTGAAATGGGCTTTTCACTAATTGGTTTAATCATTAAGACTTAAGAGCATTTGCAATAGATTTCTCAAAATAATTTTCCAAAATCAATTTTTTATATTACATTATCAAATTTAGGGGTGTGTTTTTAATTTACACAAATTTAGATTCTCTATATATTACTTACAACACTTAAGGAAGTTGTGAATATAAGGTACTCCCTATAATATTTGACAAAATTTTTGGAGATAGAACTATGATATTTAGTACTTCTTTAGTTTATTTTTTGCTTTTACCTATTCTAAATATGAAGTGTTATGGAGAATTTGTTGAAAATGCTCTAAGAAAACTAGAGCCCACTTTTTAAAGGAACCTACATGCTAAGTGCTAAGTACCAATTACTAATAAAAATTAAGCACAATGATATATTTTTATTGCTTAACCAAAATTTTATATTTGATGCAACCTTTCAAGAAATTGATTGGATTTTAGCAAAGGCACCTCTCGAGGCCGTATTGATTAGTTGAAGGGTCTGAAAGAAAATGTTGTTTTGAAGGATAATATTTGTTGGTATCAAATTTAAAGGATCAGTAACGACCTTACTTGAACAGGATCTGTTCGATAGGCTCGTACCTCTGTATCCTTGAGTTCTAAGGAGACGAGAAAGCAAGTCTGGTGGATGAATCATGACCATGAGACCAGAGCGTGACTAGCAGCATTCATGATCTGGTTCAGATCTCGGTGTAGCAGATGATCGTTCTCAGAACCCTCGTGGAGCTGAGATGGTCTTGTGGTTGTCTGACAGACCATGAAAAAAAAAAAAAAAAAAAAAAAAAAAAAAAAAAAATTTAAAGGATCAGTATGCCCTCCAACTTTAAAACACATAACAACATTCCTTTTGAAACAAACAAACAAAAAATCTATTTGTGGGAGGTAAGTTTCCCATGTACTAAAAATAATACTGCCTCCTTCCCATAATCTAATTCCACTTTCCATTTTGGGAGTCAAACTTTGAAAACTTTGACCATAAATTTTCATTAGTCAATAATAAATAATATGGTCATGTGATATATTGTTAGATTCATTTCAATGTATATTTTTATAATATAACCTTCCTATAATTTTTCGACGTATAGAATAAAAGATATTTACGTTTTAAACCGTGTCTCGACGACCGTGAAAAGACAAAAGAGAACTACATTTTCGGATGGAGGGACTATTAATTCTCTTTGAATTTAGGGCGGTTTTCATTAAGTGATTTTCATTAAGTGATTTTCAATTGAACTTAATGAAAAAATTATTGGAGACGGATAAAACATACCCATTGTAAAAATGTTTAAAATGTCAAAAAATTTCAGATTGTACATAAAAAACGTTTAAGTGACCAAACTATACATAATATGCAACATTAGTGATTCAAAATATACAAAGTCTAAGTGATCGACTGAGGTTTTTTAACAAACTTTAGTGATCAATGAAGCCACTCATAAAATTTGAAATATTGATTTTTTTTTTTATCAAATGGCTCAAATTTAATTCAAATTTTAGAACCCTAGCCTAATTTTCTTATGTAGCCACAGTTGCCCCTCCTCCTCCTCTCCTCGCAAGGATTCGCGCCTCTTTCATTCCCTCTGTGAATCGAGCAGCCTTCTCCCCTGACGAGAACTTACAAGATTTCAAGTGGTTTATCAAAAGTCAAAATCAGAATAAACCCCAAAAGTCAACGAACCCAAATCCCAAAGTTTGCCAACAATTTGCAGTAGAAATGAAGCCAGTGGTGGGGGTGGTGGTATCAAACAAGATGCAGAAATCAGTGGTGGTGGCGGTGGACAGATTCTTCCACAACAAGCTCTACAATCGATACGTAAAACGCACCTCCAAATTCATGGCCCATGATGAGAATGACCAGTGCCATATTGGCGATCGAGTATGTGTTCAAAAAATTATTTCTCCAATTTTGACTGTTTTGTCGACTTTTTATTTTATTTTTGAACTCACATTAATGTCCAATTTTGAATTTTTTATGATTGATTTTTTTTTAACTTTGAATTTGATTTATTGTCCAGTTTTGGAATTTCATGGTCGACTCTTTTTTTAGTTGTTTTCTATATTGTTAAGAAATAAGTGAAAATAGAGCGTATTCAATGTAATTAGCTGTTAATGTGGTACTTTTGGTTCAGACTTCAGATTGAAGTTATGGGTGTCTATTAAAAGGCGGCAAAGATTGTTAATTTAGAATGTTTAAAATGAAAAATTCAATCTTTTTTATGTTGGAGGAGTTATATAAGCGATCGTGTATGCATATCTCCCTGATTTCCAAGTGTAAAATGTTTGATTTATATGTGCTCAAAGAATTCAGAAATTTGTGGATTTTTCTTTTGGTATTTTACAGTGTTTAATTTTGATTTGTAATTCAAAATGATTATATAGTTTCAATTTTAATACAAAGGGCACTATAGTTGAAGGTTATTCATATTGTTATTATGAGTGATATCAGTATGTGTAATGTTGAATGGACTCTATAGATGCTATAATTAGGTGAAGTATCCAACTAAAAGAATGAATTTTTATTTTCAAAAAATGATTACTAATAAGTTTTTTTAGCTTTGTGAGCATTGAATATAAGTTTTACTTGCTTACTTGAATTGTGCATATATTTTCTGGATAGCTTGTAGTTTATTCTCAGTATTTATCCTCGTCTTCAAATTATGCTAGATTCAATAATATACTTGAAGTCATGTGTATGTGATCTGTCTTCTGCTCGAGTAAGGGATTTTTTATCGTGGTCTCTGAAGTTCTCTTCTACTATATCTAGTTCTTGTTATTCCAATTTCGTTCCTGTGTTAGGAAAATTTGAAGCAATTGTGATACTGTTGCATTTTCTCCTATGTATTATCTGAAGTTTCATATTGACTAGCAACATGCCTTACTTCAAGAAAGGTTCTGAACTAGTGTGTTCACTTGTATTTCCAGGTGAGGTTGGATCCTTCAAGGCCGTTAAGCAAACATAAGAACTGGGTTGTTGCTGAGATTTTGAAGAAAGCACGCATTTATACTCCTGGTTCTTACGGAACTATGCCCAATACAGACAACAATGTTACCACTGGCTCAAGCAGCAATACTGGGCTTCCTGCTTCCCAGTCAAGTTAAGGTTTGTTTTGGACCGATTTCTTATGCTCGTATTGAGTAGAACAAGTGCAGAAGTGGAAGGCCTTGGTTAGTATCGTTTAGTTGGGCCATTTTGAGATATGTAATACTTCCTGTTAACTTAGACTCTGCATAAAAGGGGAATACTCCACGATTGTGTCGCTTGTATTAGCTAGGATAATTTTTTTTGGAAAGCTAGCATTTAGCATCATACATTGAGTTTTCTAAGGTTGATGATTAAATGCCTTGGATTTTTGACTTATGGCTTTTAATGGCTTAATAATTAATTAAAAGAAGTTATTTCTGGTGATCTTTGTTGGTGTTTTATAACATATATAGTACAGTAATATTAAATAAGAACTGTGTTACTTTGATAGCTTGACGATCAAGAACTTGCACAACTCAATAGAAGAGCACCGTTTGAGTTGACCATAAATAACTTCTCAAGATGCTAGAGAAGAATCGAAGAGGATCTCATTGCGATTTATGCTGCAGAGAAAGTAATTCAAGAATGTGTCATTTTAGTTACATAGCCGGAACCCATAAAACTGCACGATTGTAAAACCTATGCAGAAGTTTCGGTTTGTTGTTATGAACTTCAGTTTGTAATCGGGCCATCGGGGTTGTGGTTATGAATTTTCAATTTATAATAAAATTAATCCGTAAGAGTGGTTTCTCTACTGGAGTTTCATTTTAATCATGATATAATAATTTGCTCTTAGATTTATGAATTTGATCGCCTGGTATTTTGCTAATCGATATTTCAGTTAAAAATGTGCTGTCTATAATTTGTGTACCTCAAATCACACTGTGTATAACATTAATCTAACAATTAGACCGGGCTCAAGACATTAATAATGTAGCAAACATGAGTAAAGAATCTGTGAATAACAATAGGACAACACAACTCTCACACAAGTAACTTACGTGGTCTACCCTCAATGTGAGTGCTAAATTCATCTGTCCACTAATAATTTTCTAAAAACTTGAACATTGTACTTAAGATATTATTTTATGATATCTTAATTATATTTTTTATTATGTGATGAATGTTATAATTTCTTCTTGTATGATAAAAAAATCTAATTACAAGCTAAAGACTCATATTATAAGCTAGAAAAGATTCCCAATTAAAAGACTCGTAATGTTTTCAATGCGATTTATTACGTTGAAAACTCACTTCTCTAAATTTTTGTTTTTTCATTTTTCACTTATCTTTTGTATGGAATGTTTCATGAATTATAAGTGCAGTTTCAAGGGAAAGAAGATATGAAAGTAGAATATTTTTGGGGTGTTATTTAAACAAATTTGTAAAGAAGTGATTTATAACTTTTCCTACAATTAAGGAAATTTTAAAATATGGGTTTCACTAAAAAAATTAATTTCCACCTTTTCCAATTAAATATAGTGAGATATATGAATAGCCTAAATTAATTAACTATTTTTTTTATATAATTAGCGATGAAGATGAGTTTCGAATCCAAAACCTTTTTGATCACTAGTAAAAGACTTTTCCACTAGATTATTCAATTAACTCAAAATTAAATTAATTAACTATTGAATAAAGTTAACTTTTTCTTTAGATTAGGAGTTTGATCTTTGAACATATATGTTTCATGTTAACACAATATTTGTGTAACGATAACCCTAGTTATTATATACTCTCTCCATTCATTTTTAACATATTATTTATTAACAATTTATTTTATTAAGTATATAAAAAATATTATTATTTTATTCTCATTTTGAAATTACATAATCATGTTATTATTAGTTTTTGTTAGGGTAAAAGGCTTCAAACGTCACTAATATTTTACTTATTTTATCGTTCACTCTGGTCTCATGCACTCATTCATGTATAAAAACAGTTCCGAATGATTAGTCCATTAACTTTTTCAAATTGTCTCTTAAGGGGCCTAGGTCGTTTGGCCCTGCCCGTTTGACAAGTCTAGATGTGTGACATTGTGAGGATAAAAATGTAGGTATGTTTGATGAATATTTTTTGTGCAAATTCACTTTTGAAGATTAAAGTACAACCTGATAATATTATTTGGACTATTTCATCTATTTGCTCTTTTGTTTATCACTGCATATTATCCTTGTTTGTGCATTACAATTGGATCGCACGATTCGCACCTTTTCGATTTATCATCACAGACATGAATGCCGTCACATGATGATGATGATGCATAGTTGTTTGTTTAATTTATTTTAAACGTGGTTGTGAAAATGTGGAATATAAGTATTTTGTTTTAAAATATAAATACACTTTTCCGTTTTTGGTTTTTAATCTTATCTTGGTCATGAAAAGTTCACGAAAGGTTCTGGTTGGAGAGAGTTTAATTTGCGTGCTTTGAGGACATCATTGTGTTATCTAATGACGATATTATGAGTCAATATTTCGATAAAAGAATAAATATTTAGAGTAAATAGAATAGTTTAGTGAAAAAGTTCTTACTAATAACTAGAAGGTCTTGGATTCAATACATATTTCGCCGATCAATCCCGAAAGTTATATAAGGTAAAGCGTCCAAGATTTGACAGTACCCAAAAGTTGGGAATCTTCGATTCATATCTCGTCGATCAATCCTTCCTAATTCACACCTTTGTTGAAATAATTTTTTTTATAATTCTTTACATAAGGATTCAGAAAAAACAGGATCCCCCATGTTCTAATGTTGAAGTCTTATGTGCTCATGTATGTTTAATTCGCGTGATATATCTCAACCAATCAATAATTGACATTTATTTTTATTAAAAAATAACATTTATTTGTCGATGACTTAATAGCTTAGTGGACTAGTGGCATCAGACCAATCTTTCATGCAAGACGTCATAGATTTAAATTTTATTGAAGACAAATTTGACTCATATTTGTTAGATATTTTTATATTCAGTGTTTGTAATACCCTTATATTTGTAATTCATCGCTAATTTATAAAATAAAAAAATAACATCTATTTGTCTTTTAAATATTTATCATATAATTTTAACTAATTATATATTTTAATAGATAAAATATTGATGCACTTATATTTCTTCAAGTTCAATTTTTAATTATATTATACAATCCTTTTTTAATATATTTTCTCATACATATGTTACAAAGTTATAACAATATTTAATTAATCATACAAAAAAATTTATTGGGTAAGAAAAAATAAATTCGCACAGGCTGACCTGTGTACAAACGGCTAGTTGAAATTATGCTCGATAGTGAGAAAATTTCATTTCCTTTTTTGAATAATAAAAGGGTAGTTATTTTTGTATATAAATTATTAATGAAAAAAATGAGAAGCTGCAATGTAGTATTTTAGGACTTAGGCATTAGAAATAGGCTAGCGATTTGTGCACATTCAACAGGTGCAAATTATATTTATATACAATAAGATCGTTTAATAGTTTATGCACAACAATTATCATATTAAATCTCACAAAATATGAAACATATTATAAAAGTACTCTATATATTTATTTGTTCATTAAAAAAATACAAACTGAATTGGTTAGTTTTTTTTTGAATGGTGGGTACTTTTTATATTCATATATTTTTAATTAAAAAGGAAGAAGGAATTGCTATGTGGCCTTTTTTTAGCCTTAGGCATTATATATTGATATATAAAGAGAATTGCTGATTTGGTGTTGCACTTTGATCCCAGATAATTATAATGTTGCTAACTAGTCCCGAAAGTTGGACAAATGTTGTAATATAGTCCTCAAATGTGACATTCGTTGCACATCGGTCTCTTTTTTTTGTTGGGGACTATTCAGCAACATTGTGCCACTTTCAGGAACTAGTTGCAACATTGTAACTATCAGAGACTAAAGTGTAACCGTGTACCACTATCAGGGACCAATCAACAATTAACTCTAAATTTATATTTCTTTTTTTAGCTAGTTGTTAATTTGGTCGCGTAAAATAATAAAATTAACATTTTCGTAAAATTAGAGACCAAATCACACCAACATATAAGAGACCAAGATGCTAACTATTTTTCACAACCCGAGACAAATTAAAATAGATAATAATTAACTGTACTTCTATTGTGACAATCTTTCTCTTGAATATCATAACTTTTAAATTAACTTATATATAAAAGACAACATTACACTTTTGTCCATATTAAACAAGTAAGTACGTATAACATAACTTAAGATTAAGCATGATTCAAAATTATCGAAACTCCTAACCTGAGGCATGCGAAGCCTTTTTTATTCGGGCTCTAATAGCCATAGGTGTTTACTAGGAATAGAATAACACCCGACATTAGTACTGATTATAGCATGTGTATGTGTGTAGTATTGCTATTATGAGACAATTGAGTGAATAGAATTAAACATATATGTGTTTCTAATTATCACATCATTGCATTCCAACTGAGTGGAATTTGATATATAAATCACTCATCACTCATCGTGATCGTGACAAAATTATGGCATCTTTCATTCTGTGTTAGTGTGCCATACGCGGATCAGTAATCATCATCAACCCTAAACAATAGTAATAACTATTCCTAGTAAACGGAGCTGGTCCTGACATTTTGGGATTTTAGAGTGAAATTCTAATAACATTATCAACTATATGACAATTTTCATAAAGATGTGTGATCAATCGAGACAAGATGAAACATGTGTATTATGTAATCAAAAAATGACGAACTGACAAACATGTATAATCAAACGTGCATTTAACCCTTTTATAAATCACAACAATTATTATTTCAAGGAAAACTCGAACATACAACAACAAAAATCATAAAATATAAAGTATATTTATGTTGATGTATGAATATTCATGCATGTAATTTTATTCATAAGTAGAATAGTAAATTCATCATCATTTACCATCAAATATGCAAACACCAATATCAAAATCAGAAGTTGAAGATGTTCCTAACAACCTATTCAAGTTATCTACTTCCTCCCTACTACTCTGCAACAGAAGCAACCCCATTTCATCATAATCACCGCCAACACTTGGACGATGATTCTCGAAAACCGACGTGGTCGTCGTTTCGCCCTCCTTATGACTCATTAGCTGAGTAGCAACAAACTTGTCAAGATCCCTCCAATCAGTTGTCACTTTCTTGGAGTTATTGTTGTCTTCTGATGATATTAAGGTTGGAATATGGTCCTTGATTGTAGGCAAAGATAGGGTTTCTAGCTGAGGAAGATGTGAAGATGCATGCATGAACTTTAAGCTTGTCTCTGCTTCTAATTCTTGCTTGCACATGAAACTTATAGGAGAAAAGAAAGTATTTGGGGGTTTCATTATTCTTGAAATATTGTTTATATTATTGTTGTTATTAAAGTCTCCAATTGATTGATGACAAGGGAAGTTTGGTGTGTCCCATCCTTGAATAATGGTGTTGGTTTTTGTTTGGAATGTGTTTCTTTTCTTGAATGCTCGACATACCACCCATCCTTCTTCCTGCAAAACCAACCACTTCACCAATTAATAAGGCTCCCGCTTAAGCAGAATATCATAGGGGATTACGAATTTATAAATATATAATGTTAGTAGAAAATATTTTTTAATTAATTGATTCAAGAATGAACTGTAAACACTATTTACCTTATTATTTTTGAGTAAGATTAGAATGGTAATCAGACATAAATAAATTATTCTGATTAAGTTCATTCTATTGATAGCTAAAGTTAGATAATATACTTTTTGACTCTACGCCAGTCAACCTCGCTTGGCTAATAACTAGGACTTATACATGTAAAGTACATGAATTTTCAAATAGAAGATTGCTCCAAATTGAGATAATGGTTGAAATGGTTTTCGATAATAGTTTCAAGTTACAATTTTGTTTCCAATAATAATAGTATTATAGCATTTTAGTTTTCATAAGTAACACAAAAATAGCATTTTAGTTGTAAAATTAACGTTTCAGTTAAATTTTACTATTTAAAGTTCCACTTTGGTCCCCAATAGTGTCATCAAGTTGTAGTTTAGTCCTTAATAGTGACACTGTTGCAGTTTAGTACCCGAAAGTATATAAAAAAGTGCGGATTAGTCCTCATGTTAACTATTCCGTTGATTTGTAACACCAACACGTGATTAGAGGTTAAATTTGAGGAAAAAAAATGTTCTTTTTAAATACTTAAACTCATTTTTGGTGTTAAAAATTAATGAAGTTTTGCATTTCAACTTCCTAACGAAGTTTCATTAAGCATCAACATGAGTTTAAGCCTTACAAAATCACCCCCTCCAAATTTAACCTCTCACGTGTTAGTGTTAAAATAGTAACGAAATAGTTAACGTGGAGACTAATCTGCAACTTTTTATCCACTTTCGAGGAGTAAACTAAAATGATACCACTTTTAGAGACTACAATGCAATTTAGTGTCATTATCAGGGACTACTAGTATAATTTGGTACTTTATTTCCCTATCAATAGAAGAAAATTGGAATATTTCTATCGACATGTATGTATGAACCATCCAATGGATGAATGGAATCAAATTTCATCACTCCAAAAAAGTGTTTCTCTAAATAAAAAGATAAAAAGCTTTTTGACTTACAAGACAAAATCATTCCTTGTTTTAAATTGCGAGTATTGCAAGATTGCTGATCATGAAGCATGCAGGAAAAAGTGTATGGTACTTCGACATTTATCATAACAATAAAAAAACTGTAACGTTTTACTTAAATACCTCAATTGATGGTGATAAATGAAAGTTACTGAAACAATGTACTAGTGATATATTAAAATGATATTTGGCTATTATTTAATTACTTTTTCAAAATTGGTTTAATTGACAAGTAAACAAAGCCAATGCAACTTCTAAGAAAAAAGATATTTGGCTATTATTTAATTACAGTTTAATCTACTAGAGATTAATTTTCATACTCTCTTCAATCATTTTAATTAATATTTTTGTTATATCATATATATTAAACTTTTGATCAATAATTACTTTATATATATATACATTTTGAAAATTAGAAGGAAAAAAATATCCAATGATCTTAAATTTATATCTACTTTAATAAAAGAGTAAAGGTAACGAATGATTAAAAATTGACACATAAACATGAAAATGCTAATTAAAATGAATTTAAAGTAACAATATTGTACGTAGACGTACTCCTTATACCTAACTAAGTGCAATCAAAGTTTTGATTGACAAAAGATTTTCTTTTTTTCATGTTAATTTGCGATGAGATGAGTATCGAATCCAGAATCTTCTGCTTACTAAGAAGAGCATTTTTCACTAAGCTATTCGATTAACTCCGATCGACAAAAGATCCGAATTACAAAAGTCAAATTGTATTGTAGAGTGAAAATTACTAAAATAGTCATAGATAGTATGTGTAAGTTGTACTTTATTAGTCTCTATAATGTATGGGTTGTGAAATGGACCCTTATATTGGGCTAAAAGGTGTAGTTTAGTCCGTCTTTTAATGTAGACGCAAATTTTGTTCTAAAGATCAGAGAGACTAAATAGTACATTTTCGACCAATATGAGAGACTAACCTGCGGAGGTGCATTTTCTTGGGACTCAAGCCTATACTCATGCATGATCCAGTCGCTTTTGTGTCCATTTGGTGCTCTCCCTTTGTAAAAAACAAGGGTTTTTCTCATCCCAATCAGCTTTTGTTTATCATATACTGCCTTGTCTCGCCCTGTAGCTTTCCAGAATCCAGCCATTGTAGCTCTGTTTGTTCGTGTTCCTGTTGGATATTTCTTGTCTTTATGACTAAAGAAATAAAACTCATTCTGCTCTTCATATCCAAATCCACATTTATCTGCAAATCAAACATATTAGTTATTAGCACACGTACATTTTCGAAATTTGATACTAAAGTATTTAATTTGTCGAAAACCAAGAATGAGAATTTTTATAAAGTGAATCATTAATAAATCAAATTTGTTTTTGCTATGAAATATTCTAGATCTAACCCTCCAAGCTAATAAGTACACCACTTTCATAAACATTTCAACAAAATATTGTTTTATATTATTAAACTACACTTTATCAAAGTTGTGAATAACATTTAACGGTCTATTCACGTTTTTTATACTAGTGATTTAGTTGTTATTTCATGTTATTTAGTATATTTGGTGTTTATTTTATTTAGGGTCTTGAATCGAATCAATATAATTCAAAATGAGAAGAGAAGAGAAGAAAAGAAAGAAATAGAAATTAAATGGAGAAGTACCTTGAAGATCCCATGGTTCAATCCTATAGAGATCAATATCTTTGATGACGTCAAGATCTATTATTTGTGATGCAACTTTCTTCCTTAAGTAATAGCCAACAAGTTCTTCATCAGTTGGATGGAATCTAAATCCAGGTGGCACACAAGGTTTTGAGGAGGATGATGATGATGATGGCTCCATCATCATTCAACTACCTATCTACCTTCTGCATAAAATTCAACACCAAGAAAGTAAAATTTATCATTCCATCATCTTAGAATCATACATAATAAAGATCATAAAATAAAGAAAAAGTGAGAAAGGTGATTGAGACCTTATTACTTGAACAAAATAATGTGAGAAGTCAAATCACTATTATGTGACAAGTAATAATGTTACATAATTCATAATTAACTCTTTTGATGGTAAGGGGAAAACAAAATATATATGAGAATTAATTACTTAACCTCTAGAAGCTCACACTCAGGGATTCTTGTTAGTTATCAAGAAAAAGATGAAAAAGTAAAGATAGATAGAAATAATCCAAATGGTGAGAGTTGAAGAGAGTTATTGCTGATTAAGCCTTCTATCTAGGTGCAACCCAAATTATGGAGAAACAGACAAATTAAAATATTTGTGTAAAATGGTCATGCCATGTCTCTTTAGTTGGTAAGTGTGAAGAAATGATGAAAACATGAGTTATTATTAGGTCTCCAAGAAATAGGGTTAAACAATCCATTCATCTAACCACATGTATGGCCCTATATATAATATATTAGTGGAGTTTAATTAAAAACAATCCTCTAATTTTATTATCCCATCTTTTAATTCAATAATTAAAATGGAGGTAATTGTTAGTTTAGTGATAGATTATGAGATAAAGTTATAGTTTGATTACAGGTCGTTATATTGTTAAGATTAGTCTCTTGAAAGGTACAAGTATTAGAGCTCTCGAAAGTGACAAATGTTGCACATACGTTCATCTCTAGAATTTTGGTCTCAGCAAATGGCATCGATGCACAACTGGTCTTTATAAGTGTGTAGCGCGTGGGAAAATGGTCCCTAAATTAACTGTTCCTTTAGGTGTTGCGAAAGAAAACTTAACTCTTTTTCGGGGTTCAAATGACCAATTTAAAGAATATTTTGGGGCAAAATATTAATTCAACCCCCTACTTTAAAGTGTAGTAATCGAGGTAGTTTCAATAGGGGAGAAGAGGAGGGTGAGAGAGATGACATAAAGTTCAAAATATTAGTATTTGTCTCAAATATTTAGCAAAATTATAAAAATGCCCCAACAGTAACTTATAACTGTTAACAATAAATGGAATCGTTAATTTAGGAACCATTTTCGCACCGGCTACACATATACAGAGATCATTTGCGCATTGATGCCACTTATGGGGACCACGGTGACATAATGACCATTTACTTGGACCATTTCAACAATTAACTCTTCATCCCTACTTTTTCAGGAACCATACTACAAATCTACAACATTTGTCACTTTTGGATATTATATTACCACAGTTATATCATTTCAATGAATAATTTCTAAAAATATAATTATGAGAAAATAAAGTGAAACTTTATCATACTATTTAAAACCAAAGTATAAATTAATTTGCCAAAATAGAGCAATTTTACTTGATCCATCCAAATTCAACATTTCACTACTAGGAGTGCAAACTAAAAAGGGGAGATGATGTCACCATGATTTAGCATGCGTATGAAGAAAAGGGAACATTCTCCTACTCGTATGTGTTTCAGAAATGGACTCTGACTGTTTGGTCTACTTGTCTAGATTAAACACTACAAAACTTATTATCTTTCTCTCTGAATTTGAGAAACCCACATAAATTAAAATAAATTAAAAGACATGTTTATTTTACTTCTTTCATCAAGACTTCAGATAGTTATATGTTCTTGTATGGTTTGAAGAAACATATATATGTTCTTGAATTTGGACCCTTTTTATGTTGAAAAGAAAAAAAAGATCGACAAAAGTTGATTTGAGTAATTGAGACTAAAATTGTCATGAAAAGAATTAATTGCATATTCCATCATAAGAAGGAACCTATGTCGTGAGCATTAAACACTCCTCTAGCAAAATCTATCGTTCTTTAGGGATCTTGAATTTTTGGTTGAAGAAGAATGAGAGGATAATTGTCATTTGGTCTCAAATAGTGGGATGAAATTGACCTTTTGTCCTAGATAGTTATATTATTGTTGTAGATTAGTCGCTAAAAGTAGTATAAGTTTTGTGATATTGTTCTTCGATGTGACTATTGTTTCAGATTAATCTTTATTTCGTCGGTAATTATACTGCAACAATATTTGTTACTTCCACAACTATAATTCAACACTTCTATGCCACTTTCAGAGACTAATCTGCAATATTATAACTATCTGACATTAAAGTGCAATATTGTTATTTCACTATGGGACCAAAATCCCCAATTAACTCGAGCAAGAATCAAATAAAAATCAAGATCAAGAGATTATATGTAATATGTTCGATATTATTTCAAGTCATGAAACTAGAAATAGCAGGAATGGCCGATTCTATATTTCGATTAGCATACCTGAAAAAGATGTATAAAATTTGATTGAAATGCATCAATGGAAGATAATTGTGAGCTTAAGAAACCAAACAAAAGCATATATATACCTGTGGGCTTGACAATAAATGTAGAAGAAGAAGAAATAAAATAAATCAAAAGCAATCTAAAATGGTGTTGTATATTATGAGGAAACAATACAACAAAGAGTGAGAGAGTAAGTCCGTTTCAGAGTGAAAAGAGTTGTTTAAAAAGAACAAGAGGAGGGGGAGGGAAGGAGGACCGCTCATCAATTGCGCATGGTTCACGTCATTGTGAAAAGATTGGGTACACGAGCCGCTCATCCCATATGTTTAGAGCTGTACACGAGCCGAGCCTGAGCTCAAGAATTTTTGGCTTGGCTCGGCGAGCTTTCACGCTCGCCGAGCCATTCCCGAGCTGAGCTTCGTGCTAGCTCATTTCGAAATTTCAAGTTCAATTTAATTAACAAACAATTATGTTACATAAACAATTAATAATATTATTAACATGTAACAAGTAATAAAATTAACCAACATGTAACAATGTAAATAGAAACATTAAATTGACATAGTCATAATAATTGAAATGACTAAAAAAGTATAATATAACTAATTTTATTAACAATAGTATCAACATATGTACTATCGAGCTACCGAGACGGCTTCCCGAGCTAGCTCGCCAGGCCAGGAACCCGGCTCACGGCTCGGCTCATTTTATTACGAGCCTAGCCAAGCCGAGCGAGCTAGCTCGGAATGCTTGGTTCATGCACAACACTATGTGTTAAGTCAAATGAATTGTATTTTATGTAAATTCTAGTCTACATCCATATACTAAGTGGGTCATTGTTGTACGTTTATCTTTATAAATGACATTAATGCATAAATGGTATGTGTAAGTGTGTACTGAATGTCAAAATGATCCCTTAATTACAAGTTTATTTAGTTGTAAAAACAACTACTACCTCCGTTCCAATTTAATTGACGTTTTGGGAATTCGTGTCAAACTTTGACTACAAATTACTTTATATTCATTACTCCAAAAAATATAAAATTGATATAATTGAATTCGTTTTTCAAAATACTTTCATAATATTATTTTTTTGTAATTTTATACTCCCTCCGTTTCTTTTTATTTGATTGTTTGAGCATTTTTTCTATGTTTCTTTTTATTTGATTGTTTACAATTTCAATGCACTTTTTACAATCCCAATGCACCTTTTTACAATTTCAATGCACCTTTTTACAATTCCAATACACATTTTTACAATCCCAATGTAATTTTTCACAATCTCTTAATAAAGTACTTTTTCCCCAAACAATCAAATAAAAAGAAACGGAGGGAGTATAATGTAAATATAAAGTAATTGATGATTGAAGTTGTGTTTCGAAAAGCGCGAAATCAAGTATTTTGGAACGGAGGGAGTATTTAATAAACCAAAAATATATAGTCGTTATTGACATTTTCATCTGCATTTCCTTTAACGTAGGCTAATTTTAAAAGTTCATTATTTTCACATACATTTACCTCAAGCCAATCCAAACGCAGAATTCAAATAATTGCCACCTAATACCATATAACATCGTTGACAAGTTGTTTGCTAACACTTGAGTACTATCTACATCTATATACACCAAATTATTGCATAGGTCACTAAGGATCTATTATGAAAAAGAAGTGGAATATGAATCTGTGCAAGTGAAGCTACGGTTTAGATATTTTTGGTGTTTATTCATCGTTTCTCTTCTACGTCAAGTTGGACGCGTACTATATGGTCAGTATTGGTCACACTGTTTTCCTAAGCCTACGTTTTCCCTAATTTCTTAAATAAATTGCTTCTTCAAAATACTTGTCGACTCAAATCATTAGAAGATCTTCATATATCATCGTGGAGAAAGCTATTCCCACTATCTCTAACTTTGTTGACGACTCACGTTCAATAATACTACCTCCGTCCCTAAAAGATTGTCACATTTTGACTTTTGGTGGTCAACAAAGCACGATTTAAAACATAAATATCTATTATTCTACATGTGAAAAAATTATAAAAAGTTAATATTTGAAAAATATATATTAAGACGAATCTAACAAGGTCCCACAAGACTATATTATTTCTTATCGTTTAATGGGAATTCATGATCAAATTTTGTAATGTTTGACTAACAAAAGTCAAAATGTGACAATCTTTTAGGGACGGAGGGAGTAATATTTATATCTTTTAATATTAAAATATCAAACACAAAATACATATATTGATATCGTAAAAATAAGGTTTATTTTTATTTTGAACCCTGAACTATGATGGAAATTTCAAATGGAACCCTAATACTATCCTAAGCCTCATATTGGATCCCTACACTATGGTTTGTCTCATTTTACCCTCTAAAACGCCAAATATGATGCAATTTCGTTTTAAAATAAGGGCAAAATAGAAATAGCACATATATTAAACTTTTGGGCACAATTAACAAATAACAAAACTTATTAAATTAAAAATAAATCTCAGGCTTATTTTCTTTGGACTCTGAACTATCACGTAAGTTTTAAATGGGACTCTGATACTATCATTAGTTATTTGTAAAAACCCCCCAAAAGTTTGATATATGTGATCATCCGAATTTGCCCTTCTTTTAAAATATGTTTTATTCTAAAATTGGCATTTGAGGGGGCAAAATGAGACAAAACGTAGTATAGACCGCAATTTGAAGCTTATGATAGTATCAGAGTCCAATTTGAAGCTTACGTGATAATTCATGATCCAAAATAAAAATAAACCTAAAAATAACCACACTAGAAATATGTTTGCCCTATTATAACCATACTAGTCTTTTGGGCACAATCCATGCTTGTGCATCTTAATAAAATAATCATTAAATAAAAATATAAAATTAATAATTATGGAAACAATCGTTGATAATTTGTCGTGTAAAAATATTTATTCAAATTTATATTGAAAGTAATTTATAAAATATTGATTTTGAATTTAAATTTTATTTATAACTTCTCCTACAATTATGGGATTTTTAGAACATAGGGCTTCACTAAAAAAAACTAATTACCCCCTTCCCCAATTAAATATAGTGTAGATACTCCAATATGCATCCTACCAAAAATGAAAGAGAACATGGAAATAATTCAATTGGCATGTGGGTTAATAGTTGCACCAATATAATTAACTCTGTACACAAATGCTTTGAATCGATCATATATATTTCAAAACATCTTTATCAATCATTTATATATTTTTTATAAATATTTTTCGGCTTACAAGATACGAGTTGAAAAATTGGAGAGTTCAATAGTTTAGAAAGATAGTTAAAATACAAGAATTTACGAAACTAAGCCGAAAAATACACGGTTAGTCCACTAATTTTCTACTCCATCTACTAATAAGGGAAAAATGATGCTTTAATAATATTTCATATTTTCTAATTATTATTCTAATCAGTTACATATAGAATAAAAAATAGAAATGATAAAGCTTAAAACATATAAAAATGTAATTTTATGGGCCAGATAAGTAAAAATAAATATTTAGTAATTTTAACAATAATTGGAAAAACAAAGAAAATACTTATTATAAAATATGGAACGTATACATAAAAATATTTCAGTGATCGAAGGGCGTAACTCAATTGATACTAGAGTGTTGAGTACATTCAACTATTTAGTTTATCATAATACATGCAACGTGTATCTAAATTACTAATATAAAAATGTATACATAAAAATATTTCAGTGGTCGAAAGGCGTAACTCAATTAATACTAGAGCGTTGAGTACATTCAACTATTTAGTTTACCATAATACATGCAACGTGTATCTAAATTACTAATATAAATGCCCCATTTTTTCCTAATAGAAATTGCATTTACAATGTTATCCTTCTCACAGTAGTCTCACTTAACTCTCTTACTAATCACACTTCCGAATAGAAGGGGATAAAATAGTTATTTAAGGGATAGTAATTCACTATTGTGGTGTGTATAACAGATCAGCTACAAAATATATCAGATGGGGCCACCAAACATTTGATCATACCCTGGCTTAATCCGATTGGGCAATACTGAAGAACGTCAAAAAGGAAAAAACCATGACGATGGAGGAGGAGGAGGCGGCGCGTGAGGATAACGCGACCCTTACCAAGAATACCATCAATAACGAAAACGAAAATCAGCACACAAAACAAGGTCCGAATGAATCATCATCATCATCATCATCATCATCATCATCAACAGCTTCACCTTCTTCATTAGCAAAAGTTGATAAGGGGAAATCTTGCAAGGGAACTTTGTATTATTCATCATCCCTTAAATCGAATGCCAAAAACCCTTTTTGTGTTGGCTTCTCCAGGTCCCTTCCACATGGTCAGTGTTCAAGATTCACTTTTTTTGTGGGTTTGTTTGTTTATTTATGTCATCTGTACCATTTTTACATTGGAATTGACATGTTTTGATGAAGTGTGGAAAGTATTAACCAGAAGATTAATGAACCTTAACTTTCCATGGTTGTGTTGTGTCACTATTGTCCCAAAAGATTGTCAAGATTTGTTTATATTGGTTATAATTAACATACTCTTGAATTGAATTCTTGGCACCCTTTTTGTGTTGGATTCTCATTTTTGTAGATTCAATTTTTGTTTGGTTTTGTACTTCCCAAAATAATTGTCCTTTTGTTGATCGATGGTCAAAATTTACACAATTTGAGGATTAAATTGCTACATAACTTTTCTTCAAGTTGAACTTGTCATGTTTATAATGAATTACTTTGAAAAGTCTTATCTTTGACATGTTGTCACCAAATATTCAAAAATTTGCGATCTTTTGGGACCGAGAATGTAATTTATTTGGTCGCACCTACACTTATTAAATTGGATTCTGACGGAACCACCTTGTTTGCGGTGAAGGGTTGGAATGTTCGATTTATGACTGTTTATGTCAGTTATAGGTTAATTTATGAATATCGAGAATATTTGGTATTTTGATTTCTATGAGAAAGGGGAAGGACAGTGGTGAGTGTATTTAGGTCAGAAGTTTCTTTTTCTTCAACTTATATTTTGAAGTTCTGCTTGCTTCTAAAGATGCTGATCATTGATAAGAGACAATTGAAGAGAACAGAAAAGAGAACTTTAACACGAATGATTGAACTTCTTACATAAACAAAGTAGATGAATGTCTCATTGCTAAGTTTCTGTGAAAGATCATATGGAATAATTTCAGAAGGAATTATGTTTTTTTGGCTAAGCACCTTAGGAATATTTTCTCCACAGCCAGTATTCTTAGAAATATGTGTTAGAGTTAAGTTAGGAGAATGCTTAGAATATGCTAGTTATAGTCTTATGAAGTCGAATCAATTCTGCAATGCTTAGGTACTTGAGGGTCACGTATTTCTGGATTGAGTGAAGGAATTTTATGATATCCATGATAAAGAGATGATTATCAATGTAGCTCAGCAAGGTTGTAGAGTCGGTATATGTCACCAGATAAACCATTCATTCACTCTCTTCCTCTCTAAATTTTTTTTTTATCAAAATACGGTCATCATCATATTTTCTGATTACTGGGGAGGTAATATGGAGCAGTGACTGGATGGATGTGATGTTTCTTTTTTTGCTTTAAGTACCAATACTACGGTAGTATTATACCCTTCGTTCTTTTTTAGTTGTCCTTTTAACCATTTGCACATTGATTAAGGAAAATAAAATATAGTCAAAAGGTACATTGAAAATGTCAGATGACAATCAATTGAAACTATAATTGGTTGGTTGATAACTTTATCACAAAAAGTACATAAAATATGTCAATTACAATTAATAATGCTAGAAAGACAACTATTTAAAAACAAAAAATTAAGGCTAAAAAGATAACTTAAAAAGAACGGAGGGAGTATTTTGCAATCCATCTGATCTAGGGTAATACAGTTTATTGCGAATTGTCATTGTATTGCTATGGTCCTGGGTAAGGGCATCCCTGACAAGATAAATAATTCAGGGAGCACATAAAAAATATGGCAATAGCACAGGGGGCAAACGGCCAAAATGCCAAATTCTAAACTGCAATAAAATTAGGACGTTATTTGTTTCTAGCTTCATTGTGTGGTTAAATCTTGAATTTTCAATTTACAAGCTTTGTAATCACTTATGATATGGTTCTTACTTTTCAATCAGTACCAAGCTACGCGAGGGAGCATGAACCTAAAGCGGCTAACGGAAGTAGGAATCTGACAGATTTTAAGTATGGATGTCTTGGTTATTCTCTATATAAAGACTGTAAGAACCAGCCGAACAATGCAACAGACTCGCAAAATGAACTACCAATTTGCGTTGGACTTGAGGTAGTTACTCAATCATCCGTCTTTATTAACAAGTTGCCACTCTTTGTTGAAAATCAATTGATTTTGTAATAGGTCCATTCTAGGTCTTACATCTTGACATTGATAATCATAAGATCTGAATTTCTAAAAAGAAAGATGAGACAAATGGAATATGTAGAGAGAGACAGAGATGGGGGGGAGGGTAGATATTTCTGTTAACACAGTGCATCTATCGACTCTTGTCATCTTTCCTTGCACGTGCTAAATCATGGGTTCTGCTGGTGCACATCCTATTATGTAATCTCTACTTCAGCTCTCTCTCTCTCTCTCTCTCTCTCTCTCTCTCTCTCTTGTTATTTTTTCCTCCGTTTATGTCTGTTGCGACTCGCCATGTTATCGAAGTAGTACTATTTTTATAAGGTGATTTTGTATCTAAGTCATCCAATTAGCGATTGTCTGTTTGCTTCCAGCTGCTTATGAACCTTTCATATCACCTACATCATCTGCTCATTTACAGTGAATGTGCCCCATGATTATAAAATTATAGTATGATTCAGATTTTCTGGTTCAGCTATTCAAGAATTCTCTTGGTGAGAACCAGTTCACAATTTTATATATCTACTTACATACACGTTTACTTAAATATGTTGATCTTATCTAATATCTGTGTGCAAAACTAGAAAAGGTCGTTCATGATAGTACATCTGAAATTTGATTCAGGTTCTAGTGGATAGAAGACCTAATAGTGCTGAATCAACTGCTGTCATTCATAATAAAGAAGGTTTGTAATTAGCTGCTAGCTCCTAACCTAATTCATCATTCAATCACGTCTCTTAATTCTTTCTCACAAATTTCACTGCACATGCCATTATAATTATTCATATTGATTGTTTTATTAACTAAAATTTGCACCCGGAGCTGAAATCTGTGTTTCTACTCTTAAGTCGGATGTAATCAAGCACTGTATTCTGTATACTTTCCTATGTAATAGTTATGGACAGTAGTGCATTGCTAATCTACGTGGAAACAGGTTGGAAAGGTCTCGTGAGTATGAGCAATCGAGTGCCACAGTATACTTCAGTTATCCTGTTTTGATAACTTACCTGTGGATATAATTGTTAATCAGTTCTAATAGAACGGTACTCCTCATAATTGTTAACCTTTTCATGAGGATCCTATTCTGATACTCCATAGGTATCTCATATCTGGTAGAGCCTTTCAGCAGTTTATAATTTTCCTCTGGCAAAAGAAAGTTTAAATAACAACAATAACAATCTCAGCCAAACAATTCTTACTAATGGGAATGTATCTTTGTGATGATAACCTGACATGTCAAAATGAGCATTTTTTTGGAAATACTAGCAACTAAACTGATCAGGATTATACTTTCTGAAGATGGTCAAGTAGCCTCCCAACGCCAACCACAAAAACCAGCCCCTTCATTTGGCGACGAGTTTCTTGGCAGGTAAATACTCACTTTTTAATTGCAATTTCTCTTTGTTCTTTTGCTTGTTACAGAATAGAGACTTGTATTCATAGTGCCCCTGCAACTCTCTCTGGATCATGCAGGTTTACTAGAAATGCAAACTTGGTCGCAATGGGTGTTCTCAAGAACATGCGCAGGGTAGGGAATCAAATAAAAGACACCGTTGATGACATCTTATATCCATATAGGAAACGGCCAAAGTAAAAGGGGTTGATCATATGGGTTCGCAACATTTTTAGTGAATTTGCGCTGTAACGCTCAATATGTTTGCATAATTTATCCCCGTCTTTTGTTAATTTTAGTATATATTTATTATGCTTTTAGGATTGAGCACCATTGTGCAAGTAGATGCAACTCTATTACTAACAAGGGTAAGTTGCCGTCCTGTTGTATGGTGAAGATCGAATTATGACAGTTTCGGAACTGGTTATTCACTTCCCGTAGTTATTCTGCTCAAAATTCTATATATTCTTGCATGTTTTCTAGGAACAAACATTAGTTTTGTATATGTTTTGCACATTATGTGCATACATACTTTGATATTTTTTTGACCTCGAAATTTTTTTTTTATTTTTATTTTTCTGTTAATCGTATTGTTGATAAGATTCTAATAAGTCTTATAGAAATTCGTAATTTGCATGGGTACCATGTCAACTCAAAGAAAACTAGATGTTTTGTATAGTATTGTGTCTGTGAATACGTTAATTGTATTTATAATATTCCATATGTTTTGCAATATTATACTTCATGTGGAAATTTTTTAAATTCTGGAGTTCTTTATTTTTATAAAATGGCTTTATCATACATCAAATGCTCATTAGTGATGAAAAATACCCCGTACAATCAGCTTTATGGAGGGAGTCATTCTTTCTTTTTTGTAGTGAGAAGCTTACCTAAGTAATCGATGAGGGGAAAAGTGTACCTTAAAAAATTACTGTTGAATTGTGTAGAAGATAAACAGCAATCCAAGGTTGTATTTTTGGACAATCCTCAAATCTTAGGAAATAAAAGTTATAACAATCAGAAATGCCACAAGCCCGTCTAGCTCAGTTGGTAGAGCGCAAGGCTCTTAACCTTGTGGTCGTGGGTTCGAGCCCCACGGTGGGCGATATGTTTCCTTTTTTAGAGAGGGAAATCGAAACTTTTTAATCGTTTGAAAACTTCGAACAAAATAGAACGCCAAAGTGAAAAGGTATTTAACAAATGTTTCCATATGTGAGGCAATGAATCGTAGATTATACTTACTACATTCTGGTACTCTACCCCCACATGTTTTTTTGCCCTTATCATCAAGATAGTTCATCCTACTAGGCTACTAAATAAGAAACTCCGCAAGAGGAGTCAATTTTCATGGCGTGCTACTTGCTTGTGGCACTTTGTCCAAGCAGCTTACTTGACAGTGGTGGAGGAACCACGTCATTAGACGGCTAAGATTAACGGTGCTTATGAGTTTATTTATTTATTCGGTATTAGAGCAAATGAAATCGTTAATCACTCACGTCATAAAAGTGTAAGTCAATTCTAACAAAGGTACATAATCATAGGTGCCAGTTGCCCTATTGAGAATGATGAAAGGAAAGAGAGTGAATGATTGAGTAAATATGAAACATATGTTAAATCTCTAATCAATTTTCTTTTAGTTAAACAAATGCACCACTTGCGACATTTAAATATAAGGTATCTCATAATTTTAAATTATTGGAGTGTTCCGTTCAAGAATATATAGAGAATGTAAATGGCGCGATGTGTCTTATCTGATTAAGAGAATAGGGCTTTTCTTTATCTAAAAGCGCGGGATACTTTTAATTTATTAACTATGTGTGTTGGCATATTTTATAAGGTAAACAGTCACAACAATCACTTATGTTTAGAAAATATTTCCAGTTCATTAGTTATGTTTCAAAATGTCATTGTCAATCATCTATGTTTGAAAATGTGGTAGTTCATCACATAATCTGTCAAACCGTCGTTAGTAATAGAATGTGAGAGGCATGTGACTCGTCCAATAAAGTTATTTCAGTTCATTTCAATTAATATATTTTGGGGTAAAATCAAAAGAAAAACCTGAAATAAGTCATCCCCAATTTCGAATCTGAATTAACTGAACTCCAATATGTTCTTAACAAAAAATTTAACCCACGAGACCAAATAAGATATATTTCTGAAACAGGCGATTGATAAGGACATTTTAAAACATATGTGATGGAGTAAAAACATTTTGTAAACATATTTACTCTATCCTACATCTATCCAAAACAAACATGATTTTAAGGCATATATAGATTATCTAACACGGTTGAAAAACACACAATATAAATTATTGCTAAAACTGAAGATATTGTACAATTGCTATCACTCTTGTAAATCTGTAATCAATTTCTTTTGTTGGCTTCTTGAGTCAGCTTCACAAGTAATATCTTCCACATTTTACGATGGCAATGAATTATTTATTCACTTTGATGCAATTGGACTCTGTGTGATGCTACCAACCATGTTTAATGCCACACATGGTTGATCAACTGGGACCTAAAACCACAATAAGTACAATGGTATAAGCATACTCAAAATTTCGACATGAAAGCGTTGGCGTGCAATATTTAATCTTATACGGAATAAATCTTTTGATTTAAACTCGAAGTGCCATTGATCGATAATAACATAGGATGTGCGCTGAAGTTTTTCAAAAATTTAAGAGATGATTATAAAGATCGAAGAAACTTACAAAGTGGCCAGCTCCAAGAATCCAATAAAAGTGCAAGTTTCTGTATGACCTTACAAAACCTCTCGTCATTCTGTCGCGTCCACAGTAGAGGGGAGTTCTGTCCATGCTCAAGAAGGTTTTCAGCCCATCCCACCTGGGAAGTGAATGATTTTATCATATATCAAATGTCAAAATATTTTGTTTTAGTGATTTAGTTTGAAGGGACAGATAAAAGTATGCTTACTCGAGCTTTTCAACCCATGCTTCAGTAGCCATAGTTGAACATATTAGGTCAAGCTGCAATACCCAACAACATGATAAGGGCAGCCGCCATAGGTATTATGTAAGCACCATTTAAGACAAATCTATATTCTTTTGTAACGAGGACATGCAGGCGCTACTCATTGAGTGCTCACTAGCCCTCGGGTTGACTTATAGACAAATCTGTACTCTGGAATTGAGTATGAATGAAGCATAAAATCTTTGGAGTAAATATTACCTGACCACTATATATTGTCACATTTACTCCTCTGGCCAGCAATTCATCCACCTGTAAGTGGCAAAAAATAGGTGAATATACAACATTAAACAATATCTAAGATAATAATATTCCAAATACATTTTTCATTTTTTAGATTTGTAGTCGAATATTGACCAGATTAAATTTATTTTCTGGAATCTGAATCTCAAGTTGGTACTCAAATTGGTTGTTGAACAAGCACATCATGGTAGGTGAAGTTCAATCAAGAAACATGAACTTTTGTAGGAGTAATAATTAAAGGACTATACATAATACATGTGTTGGTTAAGATATTATATCAGCGTTGAATCTTTCTTCAACTCCATATTTATTTCGAGAAAGGCCACTATTCATTAATGACACCGTTCATCGTTTATAAACGCGACCGTCTATTATGTATATTTAAAAAAATATATATCATTGCAGCTTCGTACCTCTTTTATCATTGGCTTCATGAAATCACCTGCTAATGAATTGAAAACACTACCAGCTTGGTTGCCCCATCTACAAAGACGATATAATAGTAACAACATTATTATGTTACTTACAAATACATACCGCCATTTATTTTATAATACACAAAATGAAAAAAGAAAAGAAACCAGAACTACATTCGATGGGAACAAAGTATACTCACGTAACGTTATTTGGAATAATCTTTAATTTCTGTTTGACAACACCATTCATAAATGCATCAATATCTACCTCCCCTCCAGGAGAAGCTCTTAACGAATTCAAGTATCGTGAATATCTCTTCAACGCGATATTTTGATGAAGCCCAGACGACAATGTTGTCGCGCTTACAGGGTCCATTCCCTCGTCCAACATAAAATTGTAAAAATCCTACGAAGTATCCAAGAATGTTGAACAACAACAATGAAAGAATCGAAATTTATACGCTTTCGTTTATGGGAAAGGTGAAGTATTTAAGAAACAGAACGTACCACTGAATTGCTAGAAGAGGAAATTAGGTTTTCTAGATCACTCCATGTACTTGTAGCCTCTACAAATTGATTAGAAGCAAGTTGTTGTCTGATTTTCTGTGCTAAGCTGTTTTACGAAATAGTCTCATCATAATACATTGGGATAAAATAAGCATTGAAGTAAAAACTTAAGACTTGAAAATATATACCTGTTTGATTTCTGCAAGCCATTGTTGTCCAGTCTTGAAACCGCTTTCAAAAGAGGACCCCAAGACAACTGCATACGGTTTACAAGTAAACTTCGAATATTAACATTAATTATGACTCAAATTGTTCAAAGTTCACACTCGAATTTAAATTCTGGAATAATTCACTTCAAACTTCCATTGTTATCAATAAAACCATTAATTACCAATAACTAGGAAAATCATTTCCTAAAATATGAGATTGTATGTAGAAAGTGCATACCACAAAATCCTCGGGCGAGATCCAAGTGTCTCCTAAGGCAATCCCTGCAAATTCATTTCTAATTTCAGAATCCATTCCAAATGATTAAGACATTGTTCACATTTCCTCAATTTAGATAAGACTAGAGAGAAAATATAACCTCCAAGTTTAAGCTTCAATTTTCCATCTTCGATGGCCTTCAAAGCCGATAATCCAAGAGAGACAGCGAACTTGCCCCCATAAGACTCTGCAACTATGTACAGAGGGCTTTTCTGAAGAGTTTCATTTCTATTGAAAATCTTTATCAATAAAGTTGTTAAATCAGCAGCATTCTCATTATCTGTTTTAACTAAAAGGCTTTTATTCTCAACAAAACTGAATCCTGTCCCAACTGGATTGTCCTAAATCATAAAAATAAACAATAACATTAAAAACAACCTTAATTTCCACAAAATCAATTAAATTTTCATGGAATGGATTAATTAAGTACTCACAACAAAAAGAAGGTCAGCTTTAGTCAGCCATGTTGAGTTTCTTGGTTTCAAGTTTGTGTCCAATGGCCCAACCTCTTCAAAATTACCAATTGCAACTCCTGAAGAACCCTGTTGATCAAAGTAAACAAAAATCACATTTTCATGAGATCCACAAAAAACGGATACGTCATATTCATATAATCGACCCAGTAGTAGTATATGCTTGGTTTGGTTTCATTTCAAGATAATGGGCAGTTTTTATGAATAAGTGAAGAGAGAAATTTGCTTACAGGTCCACCCTGCAACCATAAAATGATTGGCCATGGCTTGTTTGGATCCTCTTTTCTGTATGGGCTTTTGTAGTACCACCAGAACATGTGTGCTCCTAATCAATACAAAGATTTTTGACATGAACAAACGAAAACGTCAATTAAACTAAACTAAATCGAAGTAGAAAGAGAATGAACCAATGAATGAATAAATACGGTATAAACGAAAACGTCAATTAAACTGTATTATAAAAAAGAATGAACCAATGAATGAAAAAAAGCAGGGTGATAATTGGTGTTACCTGGTCTGACTTCAACATATCCCCAAGATTCTGATCCATCTTCATTGGTTGCAGCTTGTGCAATCCCCCCAAACAAGAAACAAACACTGAGTAGAAAAGTGACAACAATTTGGGACACCCCCATTTCTCAACTGAAAGTGAAAACTGAAAAGAAAGATGGATTCAGAGCATTGAGCAATACAACATGAAGAAGAAGCAAGTCTTATACGCTACAAGAAATGGGAGTTTCTTGTTTTCATCACTTCTCACACAAAAAATTCAATCTTGTGCAAAATACAAGGAAGAAAAGTAGTATATATAGATTTGACTTACCTTTACAGATTCTTTTCGGTGGATGTGAAGAAAGCAATATTCTGCAATTCAATCTATTGAAGTTGTGTCTACAGAGATTTACATTGACATATATATATACACATCGTATACCCTAGGGCTAAGAAGAATGTATAAGCCCAACAACTTAACGACTCGCTAAATACCCGCTAAATACAATATACAGACTCGATACAGACTCGCTAATACCCCCCCTCAAGTTGGAGCGGGGAGAAACGACACACCCAACTTGCGAAGTAAGTAGAGAAACTTGGTCTTGCCAAGACCCTTGGTGAAAATATCCGCAAGTTGAACCTCCGTAGATACATGAGTAGTACGCAGAATCCCGTCTTGGATGGCATCGCGAACATAGTGACAGTCAATCTCAATATGTTTCGTCCGTTCGTGAAAGACCGGGTTCTGAGCTATGTGAATAGCTGCCTGGCTATCACAAAATAGAGTCATTGGGGCAGAATGAGAGATGTCGAGATCAAGGAGAAGGCCCTTCAACCACTTCAATTCTGCCGTAACCGCAGCCATAGAGCGATACTCTGCTTCAGCAGAGGAGCGAGACACAGTGTGTTGTTTCTTGGTCTTCCAAGCAATAGGGGAACCACCCAAGAAGACAATCCACCCAGTAATCGATCGACGAGTGAGAGGGCACGCAGCCCAATCTGAATCACACCAACCAGTCAGAGATAAGTCGCAAGCGGAAGAAAGTAGGAGACCCTGACCCGAGGTCCCTTTAAGATAACGAACCACACGGAGAGCAGCATCCCAGTGTTCTTGGCGAGGTTCCTTCATAAACTGAGCAAGGATATGAACAGTATAAGCTAAATCGGGACGTGTAAAGGCAAGGTAGATCAAACGACCAACCAAACGTCGATAGCTCTCAGCATCCTGTAGTAGCGCCCCCGTAGCCAGGGAGAGACGATGATTCTGCTCAATGGGAGAAGGGCACGGCTTGGCTCCCAACATTCCTGCCTCGGAGATAAGATCAAGAGTATACTTGTGTTGAGAAAGAAAGAGACCCTCCGGGCTGCGAGCAACTTCAACGCCTAAGAAATATTTCAAGGCCCCTAAATCTTTCATGTGAAAACACCGACCAAGATAAGATTTGAATTCCCCCAAGGCATGAGAATCATTTCCAGAGACAATCAGGTCGTCGACATATACAAGAACATACAGACGAAGTGAACCCCGCCGAAGAATGAACAAAGAATAGTCAGACTTGGATTGAGTGAAACCATACAACTTCAACGAAGCAGCCAACTTAGCAAACCAACATCGTGGAGCCTGTCGTAATCCATATAATGACTTCTGCAGACGACAAACCATACCTGGGCGATTGGCATGGAACCCCGGAGGAAGGCGCATATAAACCTCCTCAGACAGGTCACCGTGAAGAAAGGCATTGTGTACATCCATTTGATGTAATTCCCACCCACGAGCAGCAGCAACAGTCAAGAAGGTGCGAACAGTCACCATCTTGGCAACAGGGGCAAATGTCTCGCGAAAATCAATGCCAGCAACTTGGTGATTCCCAAGAGCAACAAGACGAGCTTTCAATCGCTCAACAGACCCATCTGAATGATACTTTATCTTATACACCCACTTGCACCCGAGAGCCTTCTGACCCGGAGGTAAAGGTGCCATCACCCATGTGCCATTGGCCTCGAGAGCGGCTATTTCTTGCCCCATAGCCTCACGCCATCCAGGAATGGACATAGCCTCTTTGAAATTTCGAGGTTCAATTCCAGTAACAACCGCTGCAAGGAAAGCTCGATGTGGCCTAGAAAAGTTAGCACAATGTACATAATGAGCTAATGGATAGGGGCTACCTGGAGACGGAGAAGGAGAAGAGGGACTCGGAGTGCGAACAGTGTGTGCGACGTAATCTTTTAGCAAAACTGAGGGATGTTTGGTGCGCATCCCACGACCCAGCTGTAACTCAGCATTTGAGGCGCTAGAGGGGAGAGTTGAGGGAGTAGCTACGGTGCTAGACTGTTGCAGATTTGCTGCTGCCTCAGAGTGGACGACGTCAACAGCTGCTGCAGGAGAGTCGACGACAGGAGCAGCTGTGTCAGGTATAGTCCCTACGGCAGCATCCAGCGAGGGCTCATCAATTTCGGCTGCTGCAGATTGTATATCAGAGGCTGCAGATGATATGTCAGAAGGCGCGAGATCGTCATCCTCATCGGAGCGTGGAGCTGCAAAATCATCATCCTCATCAACCAAGAGAGGAGCCACATCCTCAACGAGGGTAGGCGAAAGTGGTGTAGAAGAAGAGGACGTCGAAGGTGACTGTCCAAAGGGGAATTCTGCCTCATAGAATTTAACATCCCGAGACACAAACAGTTCATCGGTCTCAAGGTCGTACACTTTCCAACCTTTCTGAGAGTTAGGATACCCCAGAAAAACACAACGCCGACTACGAGCAGCAAATTTATCACCTCGAGACCTGTGATTATGAGCAAAACACAAACATCCGAAAACCCGAAGATGATCGAGAGATGCGACTTTACCACACAAGACCTCATACGGCGTTTTGTTGCCCAAGATATGAGAGGGAGTCCTGTTAATTACATGGACAGCCCCAAGTATACATTCACCCCAGAATTTAAGAGGTAAGTCACCATCGAACATCAAGGCACGAGCCACGTTGAGGATGTGACGATGTTTGCGCTCTACCCTGCCATTTTGTTGGGGTGTAGCAACACAAGAAGTTTGAAATATTATACCCTCTGATGTAAAGTAATCTAGCAAAGGTTTAAATTCAGTACCATTGTCGCTTCGAACCATTTTGACAACAGAATTAAATTGGCGACCAACCATCGCAAGAAATGAGCAAAAAACTGTAAAGACATCAGATTTCGCATGTAATAAATAGACCCAAACTGCCCGAGAAAAATCGTCAACAATGGTAAGAAAATAACGAGCACCAGTAGAGGAGGGAAGTTTGTTAGGCCCCCATACATCGCAATGCAATAATTCAAATATCCGACTAGCTTTATGAGTACTAATAGGAAAACTATCTCGAGATTGTTTTGCCTGATGACAAACAGTACATGCATGAGATAACTTCTTCTGAGATTGACTACGCTGAACAACGGGAACAGACTTGAGTACTCTATCTGAAGGATGACCAAGACGACGATGCCAGAGCTCGAATTCAGAAGTACCCGGAGCTGTCACCGCACACACTGTAGGAATCCTTCGATAGTAATAGAGTCCCTCTTTCCGTTCACCGGCTCCAATCGGGGTCCCCGAGCGTTGGTCCTGAATAACACATAACTCGTGAGTAAAGCGAACAGAGCAATTGAGATCATCAGTTAACTGAGAGACCGATAAAAGGTTACAATGCAAATTTGAGACATATAGAACACGTGACAAGTTGAGGCCCCCAGGAAGACACACTCGGCCCTCCATGGTCGCAGTGGCTGTATGACCATCAGGTAACCCAATTGGACACGGAGCAATAGAACGAGTCCCAGTCATACAAGCGGAATTTCCAGTAACGTGGTGCGATGCACCAGTATCAATAATCCAATCAATGGATGAGGTGGTCATGTTTCGTGACCAATGAGAATAGTTATCTCGCTGGAGAATAACGTGGGTGATGAGGTTGCCGGGTTGATCGCCGGAACCGAGAAAATAAGGAGAAGTAGGATCAATGCGTCCTTCAACTTCGGCCATGGGAATTGGTTGTAAAAGAAAAAAAACGTGTGAAATTTTGCTAAGGGAGGATACCTAGGCTGCTAGGGCTCTGATAGCATGTGAAGAAAGCAATATTCTGCAATTCAATCTATTGAAGTTGTGTCTACAGAGATTTACATTGACATATATATATACACATCGTATACCCTAGGGCTAAGAAGAATGTATAAGCCCAACAACTTAACGACTCGCTAAATACCCGCTAAATACAATATACAGACTCGATACAGACTCGCTAATAGTGGATTTTTGTTTGTTTTTAATTTGTGTACGAGTTATTTGGATAAATTAATCATGTATAAAACATGATGAGAGTATTTTTGTTTGGACCATCCCATGTGTGCAACTTCTTCCGTCCTCACAATTTTCCTCTTTTGTATAAGAAAAATTGTTCAATTTCGAATTATGATAACTAATTTTGTTTTTCTTAGGTATCAATATTGCGATCGTTCGTAAAGTGGAGAGAATTAAGAGTTATTACCTTGATTTTAGTTCAATTTAAAAGATGTAGTTTTTGAAGAATTTAAAGATGTGGTTATTGAAAAAAATATAAATGGCTTTTTTTCATCTGGCATCTGAACTTGTGGAATTATCCCAAATAGGCATTTAGTGAATTTTTTATAAAAAGTAGACACCTGAGACGAAAAATTGGCACCTGAACTATTACTTTTTTTCTTTTTTCAGATTTTAAGCATTTAGATGGATGGCAAAATAGTCATATATTACATCTAAAACTAACTAAAGCTACTAATCTAACCCAACCTCTACCCAACCCCCATTAATATTTAATTCAAACAAAACCTCCCCCTTTTTTCAACTTCCACCATCAACTTTTTCTTTCTTCAACCAACAAATTCGTCCACGACAATCATGGGGAGGGGTGGGATGATCTTCGAGCTGTTTCCGGCAGGGGTGGGGGTAAGGTGATTTTCGGGGAGGGGAGGGGGTTTTGGATGGTGGTGGTGGTGGTGGTGGTGGTGGGAGTAAGGTTCAAAGAATATGGAGAATGAAGATTTCATTAAGTATATATTAGTCAATTATATGGGGATGGGTGCTATGGTTTTGTAAAAAAAAGTCGTGGATGCTCAAAGTTAGAAAAAACTCTTGAAGAAGTGCTAGTCTTGTCAAATTCTCCTTCAACACTAGAACGACTCAAGGGAATAGCCAGCACCCGTTGCGCAACATCACTATCCATGATCTTTGTTCAGGTGTTAGTCCCAACACTGAACTTTCATTTTTTCAGTTTTCCAGCATTTAATTTTGTTAAGAATGATAAAACAATCAAATAATATTTAAAACTAACCCAACCTTACTATATACTAACTATACTTCATTATCTAACCCAATAAATTAAATTATTCAATTTTAACGAATTAAATTTAAAAAAATATCATATTCAACCTCACACCTCACCCCACGACAGCCCACCCCCAGCACCTCAATCATGTAATAACTAATAACCCCCACTGACTTTCATTAGATTCAGATATATAGGAGTAATAAGCAAGCGGACCCTTAACTCACGACCTCCTCGGCAATCTTCTTCGGCCAGCAGGTTTCAGATGGCCTGTTCGAACATTGGCGAGTATTGTTTTTGACTGGTTTTTAGCTGTTTTAGTTGGATATATTTTGTTACTTCAAAACATTTTTTAATTTTTGTAGAATTTGCTCAATTGCAGTACTTATATCAGTACGGAGAGCTGATGTGTTGTTTTGAATTGAATTTTTAGCTTTTTAGTTCATATCAAATTTAAACTTCTACGACATTTGCTCAACTACACTGCCTATTTTACTTCGCCAGCTGATTTGTTTGTCCGAATCGAATTTTATTGGTAATTTCACTACCTTTTTTCGATTTAGAACGATTGATACATTTTATTGATGATAGAGTATATACTACTCTTACATGGTCAACACGTTTGAAGATTGCTCTTGATGCTGCAAAAGGGCTACCATTTTTTTATAGTGTTGATAGGATTATTTGATGTTTCTAGGTACGTTTGGTTGGGAGGGAGAATTTCATAGCAAAATGGGGTCAATTTAATTCTTCATCATCTTCATCTTCTTCAATGACAGGTATAAACAAATAAAGCAGGTTTTGGGACTCACACCTGAACATTAGTAGCATTATTGGCGTCTCAATTTTTTTTTTACCGGCACTTTAACTTTTTTCGTTTTTTTTCGTCCAACAAATCATATCTTTCAATGTGACTAACATGCCCCTAGGTTAAGAATTATTTTGAAGTCAAAATGTTGAAAATTTGAAAAAAAAATGAAAGTTCAAGTGCCAAATTTACGTCTAGGTGCCTATTTACCAAAATAATATTACAAGTGGCTATTTGACGAATTTAACTTAGTTTAGGTGGCTATATGAAAAAAAACCTAGTTGTTATCCTAACAACTTTTTTGTTAATAATTATCTCAAGTAATTTGTCTCATTAAAACTTTATGAAGAAAAACCCAGTAAGAAAAATCTGAATGAAGGAAAAAAAAGTACAATGTCTCCACCGGATAAAACCATTAATAGGAAGTCCAAATAATGACACTATCATTTATCAATATTGCATATTACATAATCATGTTTTTCCGTTGTAAAATATACATTAAAATTAGTACTTCAAGATCAAATTTATATCTTTCGAGCTTCAGGACCAAGTTGCTGGCATACACCTTGGCAAAGTATTTGATTCCAAATCTGTTTGTAGACATATTGTTTAGAAATTGAAAACTCAACAAGAGTTATTATGCCAAATGTTGTCCCTTGTGTAGGGTGTACAATCATCAGTTACAATCCATGAGTTACAAATAACCGGAGGACCATTATTACAACAACCACCACACATGCATGGTGGATAATTTGTACTAGTTCCCTCTATAGATGAGATGCAATTCCAATCTGGAATCCATGGTGGGCATTCCAAAATCAATTGTGAATTTCTATCATCTGAAAAAGGACAACAATCATCAGTATCCTCACATATAATCCATCCATTGCAAGAACCTCTACATCCTCCTAGGGAAGGACATTTACATTCTGTATCTTCTGGCATGCATTCACCCTCTCTAGATGGAGATGGAGATGGAGACGTTGGTTTCCTGAACTTCGGTGAACAAGATGGAGATGGAGATCGAGGTGGCTTGGGATTTGGTGATGTTGGGACGCTAGGCGTTGGTGGAACTATCATTGGCAACTCTTTAAGAATAGTGTACACAATTGGCCCAGAAATGGATGCATTAACGACACTTGTAACTCCTAACACTCCATAATAATACCTTCCAAATCGATTTATCTCGTTCACTTTTGAACCTAATTTCAACACAGATACAAAACTAAGTAATCTTCCAATGCCAATCATGAATTGAACAAGATTTGTCCCAGACACACCCATTGATTCAGACACCTTATGTTTGAAAAGCCCTTCAATACCATCCTTTAGAAGCCCTTCCATTAGTCCCAAGAAAATGAATTGAGGAGTTAGCCACCAAATGCTAATAGTTTGATTCGATTTTTCAACATGTTTCATATAAATTTCCACCCTCCAAGCAATCAAAGAACACAAAACACTACATACCATTCCTGTTAATATTTTCAATCTGAGCAATTTTTCCCAACGATTACTCCACAAAAATGATGCACAATAACTTGTGACATTTTTTAGTATATAAAGTCTTATAACTGGGAAATTATTATCGATTTCATTTGCTTGATTGAAAAAGAATGTGGTCCCAATAGCCTCTATAATGCTATATATAAGCAAAGATGGAAACGAAGGGATAATCTTTGCTATGTATTTTACTTCTTCTACCTCTGAAACGGTGAACAACGTTTTCATATCCACTTGTTGTTGCACACTATGATTTCTTGATTGGTCAATCATGGCAGCTTTGTCTAACCATCTGCAATAAAAATTATACATTTCTTCTTCATATAAGTACATAAGAAAATAATTGAATATGGTTTATTATTGAAGTATTCGTCGACTTAGTTTCAGATAGTAGGATGAAGTTGTATTTTAGTCTCACATATAGTTAAGTTCTTTCATATTTGTCCTTGAAAGCGATACAAGGGACTAAACTATTCTTCTTTTCAATTTGCCCCCTATCTTGTGTTTTCCCACTAAAAAATTAAATTATGATAAGAGTAAAATTGAATTGGATTTTTGGGACAATTTTTTTGGTAACTGAAAAGGAGGTTAATAAATTTTTTTTTAAAAACTCTTCTTTTTCCCCACAATCACCCCTACCCCCACCCCAACGCCAACCCCAACTCCCATATGCTCCCCCCACCCACCCACCACAATATGCCCCCATCTACCCCACCTGTAATTAACCTCCAAACCACCAGTTTTGAAGCATATGGGGGTTGGGGGCAGATCGTGGTGGGTGGGTGGGGGAGCATATGGGGGTTGGGGTGGGGGTAAAGGTCGTGGGAAAGAAGAGTTTTTTGATTGTTTATTAACCTCCTTCTATTAATTATTAAAAAACTTCCCAAAATCTAATTGTACGCGTGTTTTCAATTCTACTCTTATCATAATTTAGTTTTTTTAGTGGCAAAATATAAGATAGGGAGCAAATTGAAAAGAAGGATAGTTTAGTCCTTTACTTTAAAATCGATAGTTCAGACCCCTCTCTGCAAGTGTGTGGATAATTTAGGGGGCTAAAAGAAAATAAGTCTAGTTGAGGAGATTTTCCTAGTTTCTACTTGCCCAAAGTTTATATTGAGCTCAACTAAAAAAAAAATACTAATTGAACTTAATTACATATTTGCTAGAATTATAATAAGTTAATTGTTGATTTGGTTCTCATAGTACTATATTAGGATCAATATATATTTAATTAGTACTACTAAATAGTTATATTATTGCAAATTAGATAGTCCACCAAAAGATCGCAAATGTTGTAGTACGATTTATTAGTCCCTATTTTGGTGTAAAAAATTGTGATGATGGTGTAACATTTTGCATATTTAGGGACAAATAATATGCAACATTTGTATTACTTTTACGAACTAATCTGCATTAATGTAATTATATTTGAATAGATATGCTAGAAGTTAATATTTAATTAATTTGAAAATCATACCTGAAATAGTAGATGTTTGGCATTAGAGGATAATGATCTTTTGTGTTCTCATAAAATTCTTTTGCTGACTTTGGATTAGGAAGATGCCTCTTCAATAATGCAGCTTTCCCCACATAATAAATTTTTTTCCAAGCACTCTCAGTTTCTATAAATTGATAAGCATATAGGGGTTTCCCTAACCAAAACCCCAATAATTCTACAACTAATATAACTGTCAATAAGATTGAGTAAGCATCCCATGATGCATTCAAGAATGAAGCAATTAAAGCAGCTAAAAACCATGGGAACCCACGCCAAACTTTTGTTCGTCCTTCTATAAGTTGTTCATCAATACTTTTTGATGGTTCCTTCGTCCTAAGTTGGTCACTAATAAATGACTTTAAACAAACATCTCCTGCTTTTCCTAAAGATATCAAGAATAATGCTAGGTATAACATCTTGATGTTATAGGTATTGTGAGCCTCTAACACCCATAATATCATCAATCCCTACAAAAAACGATTTGCATTGATTTAGAACTAGTAAAGGAATCAAGCTTAGTAATTTGTGTTTTAGTGACTGTGAAAAATTAAACAGTTTTTTAAAAAAAAGATGAAGGAAATTTACAGATAAGGTATTGGGCTGGTTCCTTAGCAGCCTAGTCCAACAATAATGGGCTAAGTTTGCACGAACACCCTCAAATAGACGTGTTATACGAACCGGGCCCTTATAGGCACCAGCCCGGCCAAGCCCCTTATAGGCCCCAGCCAGGCACAAGCCCACTTATTAAGGGCCGAATGGGGGCCCAAAGGTTAGGCCCCAGGCCCTCGCCCCCCATCAAAAGCCCCTGCGATGGCGCCCATCTCGAGTTCTACTGGCCCGCCAATACCAGGCGGGGGCATCCCACTATGATAATATTTGCCCCCATTCGTTCGAGAGCCTCCAATTTCAAGGAGTCTAGTGGGCATAACGATATACCATCTGGGCCTTGAGGGGCCCATTTAAGATTTTGTCCAAATTGTTTTTGATGGACTCATGGACATATGGTATGGTAGTGCTGTTAACGAACCGGGTTCGAGCGGGTAACGGGTTACCCGGACGGGTTTTTATTTTACCGAGCCGGGTAATTACCCGGTTATAACGAGTCGGGTAGCAAATGTAATACCCTCGTATCGCTCGATAAGGACACGAGCGGGTATCGAGTCGGGTTTTTTTAGCCGGGCGACGAGCGGGTTCCGGGTTACCCCCAAATTTCTATTTAAATTTTTTATTTTTAGGGTTCTCTTTAAACATATTTAATTGTTTAATGCAAATCTGAGAATTCTTTTCAATACTAATTTCATATTGGTCATTTGAAGTTCAATATGATTAAAGTATAACATATATTACATATAAATATACAATATAAAAAATAAACGAGCGAGTAATCGAGCGGACCCGGGTTTTTCGATTCGGGTATCGAGTAAAGAAAATTACTCGAGTATCGCTCGATAAGGATACGAGCGGGTAACGGACCCGGGTTTTACGAGTCGAGTAACGAGCGAGTTACGAATTACCCGGTCCTTTAACAGCACTATGGTATGGTTGATTGGTAGCATCATAAAAATATTTTGTTTGGTGAAGTATTTTAACCTAAGACCTTTTAGGTAGTACGGAATATGACTAACCATTATGTCAAGTTATTATTTTGTTAACCTATTTATTATAATTAACAAAGTAGTCAGACGTACTAATAGTTATTACTTTTTATTAAAATTTGCATTACTATCAAATAATATATTGTAAGTAATCTAATTATTGAAGTAACTAAAAACTATTTAAGTAAATAATTAAAAGAATTATGTTATTTATTGTTTTGTAATGTGTTATTGATAAAGTAAAAGATAGTTTAATTCTATCTTAAGAATAATTTAGTGTTGAGTTAATTGAATAGCCTAGTGGAAAAGGCTCTTGCTAATGACCTAGAGGTCTTGGGTTCGAAACTCACCTCATCGCTAGTTATAATAAAAAAAAAGAATAATTTAGTGTTGTATAACTATGGAGTAAAAGCATATGATGCACTAATATATTATTATTATTTATATAGTAAAATTTATTTAATGTCACAAGTATGTTATACTAAATTATAAATTGTTTAACTATTGAATAATAAAGTCTTCAACTAGTTAAAAACTAAATCCAAAAATCAATGAAATAATTATGATTATTATTAATTCACAATATGTTAATAATTTGGAAATACATTTCACTTATATTTAGATATATTAGTTGATACATACTAAATAATATATGCATAAAAGCACAAGATCAATTATTAATATATTGTTCTTAATATAATAAAAAGCATTCAATACTAAAGAATATATTATTCTAAGTTACATATCCATGATTTTTTCATGCCTAACCTATTTAATCCACACTCTAATACTTCTTATAGCTCAATTTAATATTGAAACAATACTAACACAATTAAAAATAGGTTGAAAAAAAATAAGAAAATTCTAATTATATTACTTTTAACATTAAATAACTTTTATAATATAATGAAAAATATTCTTATACAATTTTATCAACTTGTAATATTATAAATTCTCTTTTAATAATATACTCCCTCCATTTTAAATGTATTGTCTAGACTAAAGTTGTTGTGTTTTTTTAACATATTGTTTAATATTTTAGTGTGTTTTTTTCACCATCTTTTCTATTTTATCCTTAATAAATTATGGTTTTTATTAGATTTATTGATTCTCCAACACAAAACTTGTGAGTGTCAAAGCGTAATCAATGACAAGTTCAATATTTCATATACCATTTGAACAAAAATTCACATTTTAAAACATTGGTTTTGAGTTCACATATATTATTAACTCCCACAAATTGATGGTAAAATAGTAATATTTTTATATTCTTAATAAAGTAAATTATTGCTAAAATATAAGATAAAAAAATAAAGTGAGTATTGTTCAACAGTAAATACCATCCATGATTTAAACTTTAAAGAATACTATATTAATATGCATGTAATGCTTTTTTTCATTGGTTACTCAAGACCAACTTAAATGAGTTAAATAGAATCACTGGATATCTAACTTTACAACGTTTAAAATATAATTAAAATTCATTTACGACAATATAAATAATATGTTACATAATATTAAACAACTTTCATTTTTAAAGACAAATGTATTGATGATTCTTACTTTTATTTATATGTTAAACAATATTATCAATTAGAATATGAAAGTAAAGATATGAGACACATGAAATAGGTGTAGGCGTAGTTATATATGGGGAGAGATACATACTTAATTCTCGTTGATGGGTGGAACACTCTTTCTAGGTAATTATGTAGTATATTATTGTCCTTCTTGATCTCGTTGATAAAATAACATTTTTTTGAAGGAATTAAATAACCTCTAAAATTCGACACGTACTATTTAGAAAAAAGAGTACTTATTAGCACTACAATAATCTTAGCAATACCACCACCTACATTAAGGTGATCCATAAATCACAGGCCTTAGTGCAAATATAGCGATGAGAAAGTGAAAAGATTGGACTTAAAATGCTCTTTAGTGCAAATATAGCGATGAGAAAGTGAAAAGATTGGAAATAAAAGCATTTTCAGCTTCCTTATTGTGGAGTGGCCCACAACGAATATTTAGGGATCTCTATAATAAATTCTAAAGATGAGGAGTCCCTCCAACTTCCCTAGTATCTTTTATTGCATCAATTTTTGTATTTTCATTTCATTTTTTATTATTTCATTTTCTTTTTATCAAATAAAGTTAGACTAATTATAATTTATTTCATATTGGAGCTACAAAATTATATTGGAACATAAAAATACAAATTTTTTTTAAATTTTATTATTTTCATCTTCTTCTTTTAAATAAAATATATACTAATTTTTTATTTATTTCAAATTTTATTATTTGCATTTTCGTATTAAAATAATTTGAATTTATTCTCAATATTTAAATAATTTGAATTTGTCTTCGGTTTGGAGTTAAAAATATAAAAAAAGGTTGACTTGAGGAGTATAATAGAGAATCTGGTTTTGTGTAAAATCTAAAAGTAGCTCATAAATTTAATAAAGTGATATAAGAAGTTGATTTTAAAAAAAATGATGTGAATGCTCTTAGTTGGCCTAGAACCTTGCTCGAATACCCACCAAATCCATGCTGAGTTCAAATATTAATCTCAGTGTATAATTATAAATAGATGAGCTGGTAAGTGGTAAGTACAGTATCTAAGTGTTAAATATGATTCCATAACCTTTGGACATTTTAGCCGCCTTAATATAATAACTTTATGTATAATAATGATTGAAAAACAAAACATGATAATTTTTGGAAGGAGGAATACATAAGTAAATAATGTGATAAAATGGTTGACTTACAAGAGTGTAAGAGCCAGTTAGCCAAAGGACAGCAGGGAAACGACCAAAGTAGTCGTCTGAAAGATGTGCAACATAAACTTTGGAGATTTCAGTTATAAATTCCCTCATATTCACAATTGCAGCAGCAGCTCGTAGACTTTGCTTCCACTCTTGTTTTAAATAAGTTATGAGAACAATAACTACTGTGTTATCAGCCAAAGTTTGGCTAAATATAAGACCTAACATTGCAAATATCATTAGAATGTCATGTTATTAGAAATCATAAAAATATTTTTCTGTTACGTACTATAAATAAAATAAAAACTAAATTTCTTCCTTTCTCGAGTTTTTTGTTCGGAATAATTCCGAATTTTTATTAGGTTCTTAAATAAATACTTCTGTTATTAATATCATAATATGATGCGTATTGATATTATTACATCACATCACATACTTAGCTTACAATCGAAGGTCATTGAAATTACTCAATTCCACCGCACCAATTTTGTTGATAATCTGATAAATCCTCGTTTCCGTAAGAACTTATCACGATAACTATCCGAAAAAATATTTTTTCTGATTAGTTTAAATATATATATCATATATCAATCGAATTTGGTTACGCACCATACTTAAATATTTGTTTAAGCTTCTATGTCCAAACTCATTATTATTATTATTACCTTCCATTATTACTATTTTTCGAAGCATTTTTACACTTTCTCATCAAGAGCCAAGAAAACTAGGTCCTGCGTGTGTTCATACCTTGCAAGAAAGTACATGTCATAACTGATAAGAACATAAGGTATAATATGAGAGATCCTTCAACCAAGCATACTATGTAATTAATATTATCGTAGATAATTTTATGTATATCGAACTAAATACGTTCTTTTGCAACATGACTGAAAATTAAATATGTACTCCATAATAAAAAAATGTAGTATAATATTAGTACGTAGTTTAAAAAAAGTACCTATTATGAAAGGGTACGCCTTCGTGAACACAAGATAATCATACCACTTAGTCATCAGACTTGCCTCAACTACAGATGTTTATTTATCTACTTTCTCATCAAGAGCCAAGAAAACTAGGTCCTTCGTGTTCGTGTGTTCGAGCGAAAGAGTGCATATATATATAATATATATATATATAGCTGCAATTAAAATGACGGTTTCATTATTTTTTTATTTGAAAAAGAAATATGATGAACAATATATTGAAAGGAATGAGGAGAAAAAGAAGAAGGCTGAACTATTTTACTTGAAATCTGATAATGTGAAGAAGTACTTCCTTCATTATTGGCAATTGGCATACATGAACGAATGGATCTATATATGTATGCATGACTAACAATCTCCAAAATGACTGGGTTTAATATAATAATATTCTTATTGCTTAATAACTCCAAAACAACTTGTAATATTAAAAAGATATGATTCCTTTGGATGATTCACAGTGAAAAAACAATTATTAAAATTTCGTCATGTGCAAATATTCCAAAAATACACCTTTTGTCCAGTTCATTTTTTGTCATTGGTTTCATTACAACCAACATAAGTTTGAATCAATAAAATTATATATACTCCACCTTCCCTTTTTTTTAATCCCATTTCTATTTTGAGTTAAATTTTAAACACTTATTTGACAATGGATTATTAATAGTCGATAAGAGGCTTATTAATTAGATTCGTTTCAATATACATTTATGAAATATATACTTTTTATAATTTTTATGCCAAGTAATTGGAGTTCTTTACTAGTATTACTTAGAACTTATTAACCTCCTATATATATATATAAAGGTCAGATAAATTTAATTTCTTATACGCGAAGGTCATCATGAATGAATGTGGTATAGTGATCATCTTTTCCTAATTAAGACTATAGTTTTTCTCATCGGTAATTTACAAAGAATAAAAAAGGACTATAGTTTTTACTTTGCAAACGTTAACACTACTTAAAAATACATCAATGACGTTGAGGGATACCGACATCAAATCGAAGCTAAAACAATATAATGAAGGCATCGAAACGTATGGGACTGATTTGTTGAGCGCGACTTGAAAACTCCGACATCGTTTATGTGGGGGTTTTGGGTTGTATTGAGGCCTCATATTTACCTATTTTCTTGCACTGCATTATTAGTTTGTGGATTTTATTATATTTTAGTATTAGTTTAATAATAAGTACTCTGAGAGTATTGACTCATATGTATTATTCTTGTTCAATAGTAAAAGTTCCTACTGTGACTTTGTTCGTGGATTAGGGATATATACCACGTTAAATTTAGTATTCTTTATAATTCTTTTATCGTGGTATCTGTTCACCGATATTAGTATTGGCTACTAGTAGGCAGGGCCCGGCAAATGCCGGGCCGAATGCATTATTGATCGAAGCCCGGGACTAACTTGATTATATATATACATAGATAAAAGATGATAATTTGACACCCACGAGGCTAATATATAAGCATCAAAAAATATGATGAAGTTATTTAAGAGGTCCTCTTAAAAACGATTTGCAACTTTGTTAGTTCCCTTCTGGATATGCCTCGATTGTTGCTGCTTCAATGTGATCATCAGTTCTACCTTACTGGGAATCTTCGAGTTGACATCCAAAAATATGATGAAGTTATCTAAGAGATCCTCTTAAGAATGATTTGCAGGTTTTTTGATTACCTTCCTCGCGTATGTATAAGACCCCATTCAATTTCTAAAAAGGATTACTAATCCTTGGTAGTTGCTCTCTGGATATGCCTTAGTTGTTGGCCCTTTGATAAATAAATCACTAAATGTATTGATCAAGCTCCATCAAATTATGTAAAATAGTCAAGCACAAAGATATTCACATCATTGGCTTTAAACAAACATGAAGACTTCAAAAGTTGGTGCCATACATGTGGACCCATAACCATAAATATTTGGAAAAATGGAAACTTTGACACATAAATTTCTTAAGTTTGCATCAAGGTCTGTCATTGAACATAAAGCAGCATAAATTCCTACATAGTATATTCCAGAAGGGGGATCTAACGGAAGGTAGCTAGGGTTAATTTTTGTTGAAAAAGCATGTATTATCTTATTATCGTTCCACCCAAGAGTAATTAAACATTGTTCACAAAAAAGTTCTTTTGTTCACAAAAAAGTTCTTACAAGAAGAGGGAAGGGTGTCATTAGCATAATTAAACTGACAACCGGGAAGACTCAAATATCCTCGACATCAATAACCACTATCTCAACATGCCATGCTTATAACATTAATACATCTAATTATTTGGTCATATATGGAATCCTATGAGCAGTATATTGCACTAAAACAAGCTATTTCTTCATTTGACTCCATTTATTTCATTGTACTCAGGACACTTGTGTCTATAATATCTTAGGTGAGCAATACAAACAAATGTCAAGGGTATAAGCACCATGAATATTTTTCAACATTAGAATGGAATTGTTACAAGATTAACACAAAGTAATTAAGCTGATGAACATCAACTAAGCTGAGCTCCGAAGCAATTAAGCTCACGAAAACTGAAAAGGATGGGGAGGCGGGGAGGGGAGGGGAGGATGGGAAGCCGCTCACGCACCTCAGGGGGGAGACGAAAGATGTTAGTTTCACGCGAACGTAAGCTTAATGTATATCCATAGAATTGTATATAATATCAGCACGCAACGGACAATACAATATACACCTTATATGAAGCAACAATACAAGAACAGGTCCAGTTATTAAATATTATATGGCTGCTATAGAAATGTCAGTGAAAATTCGTCTAAGAAACCAATAACAAATGATGGGAAGAAGACAATATAGGAGCCATAGGAACGAACAAGGCACAACCAAAACGATAACCAGTTAACTAAAACCTATACACTAAAGAAGGAAAACGCAATATCCAAATTGTTACTAAATTTAAAGGCAATACAATCGTCAAATCGACTGACGAACACAATATACAGGCCAGACGACTGACCAATGTTAGAATCAAAATGATCACGAATTAGCTAAGACATCTTGATTAATTCATGCGGCCTAGGATACTTAGGTCAAAACAATAACAAAATAATTGAAAATAGTAATCATCAACTAATAGTCTCAATTGAAAGACTGCAACACTGTAAGATGGTAGGATGAAGTAAATACAACATCAAATTGAATCGCACAAATAGAACTCTAGGATAATGACGGGCTTGATTGAGGAGAAAAATTGCATAAATATATAGATGTTGAACAAGGTAGAGCTTAATTCACATACCGGATGATTCGATTAGATCGGAACATGGATGAGGAGAGATGGGGACGACCGATGGAAGACGGTAGAAAATTGGCAGCTTCGAAGTTGGAGGAAGAGGAGAATTGTTAAGTGTGGAAAAATGGAGGAAGCCGACTGTTTTCGTGTGGTAAATGAATGCAGCAGCCAGTCACGCCCGCAATGGGGTACGACGAAACGCGTGTACCCCACGCGCAACAATTCTTAGTATATACTACTATAGATAATGGGATGACCCGGCCTGCGCGACTAACATTGGTGATGGTGGTGGGCTGGTGGCCAATCAAGATTGAGATGAGGCCTGATCCGGTTCGACCCTTAGCGGGCATGGGCAGTCCACCCCATCTCATGTGATAAGTCTAGTCAGCGCCTCTATATAAAACTGTGAAATGGGCAACATTTCAGTAGAACCATGTTTGACCCCATGGAAGATCGAGTCCGATTTCGGTACATCAATAATTCGGTGCATCCGGTGCATCAGGTACCCATTTAAAGGTTTTACGTGAGTACTGTACCCACTTGAAACTTCATCATTGGTACTTGTACCCAAATTGTACTATAACAATGGTACAATATCACATATTTATTTTGGATTGATAAATACGTGATATTGTACCATTGTTATAGTACAATTTGGGTACAAGTACCAACGATGAAGTTTCAAGTGGGTACGGTACCCACTTGAAACCTTTAAATGGGTACTTGATGCACCTGATGCACCGAATTATTGATGCACCCAATCTTTTCACTGGAAGATCGATCTCATAAACTACCACTTATATTATTAGTAGTATTATTTTGGGCAAAAAACATTGGATATTGTTTGCTTTTTGTGAAATTGACTTTTTAAGCACAAGAATGTGAAGTACAATTTAGTCAAAATACCAAAAATATTTATTAACTATTTTTGGCTTCTTACATATCCCCCAATTTAGCAAAATATAATGAAACAACATATATTACTAGTTGAGGAATAATCACATCTCGCAATTTATTTCTATTTTACTATAAGACATAAATACATAAAAAATCGCTCCAGGGACATAGCTCAACTGGTAAAGAGCTAGAATGCAAGCAGTTTTGTCTCTTCATGCAACCTAGATTCGATTTCCACTGTGAAGTAAAAATTGTGTTTCGAAGTGGTTAACGGGTAACCTCTAGTCCCCTGATCAGGCAAGGCACATCTGACGCCTATGACATCATACCCAGGAGCCAGGACAGAGAGCTATAAGGATCCTCAATTTGAGGGTCTCAAACTTTTAGAGATATATAAAAAACTATTAATGTAATAATTTCATACCTTTAAGATTATGAGGAACAATACATACCGTGACATATAGTAATAACAAACTGTACATAAAATCAGAGGAAGAATGAGTAAATCCACAATACAATTACTCCAAAACTTAAGGATTTTTATGACCAACGGCTCTACACTCACTAATAGATTTTTGTACACCACCCTCACACATGAAGAATCTCAACGGACACCTATAGAAGCAATTATCCCCCAACCGAATATTAACCGATCCCTCTTCAAGATTTTTCCAGGCACTCGGGATCGCTCCACATAAATAATTACCCCCAAGTAACAGCCTCTCGAGTCGAGCCAAACCCTCACCCGGAAGAAACACCCTCGTCGCGTACAATGCTGGTATAAAACCCGAAAACTTATTGTTTTCCAATGATAACGCGGATAATTGGGGCATTAAACCCATGAATTCGGGTAAGAACCCCGATAACTCATTATAGCTCAAATCAAGTGCTATTAGTTGGCTGTTTAATACCAATGCCGACGTTATTGGGTCTTCAACCGACTCGAATTGGTTGCCCGATAAGGTCAGCTGTTGGAGAGATGGGTGACCGAACAAACTCGCTGGCACTGACCCGCTGAGACGATTATGACTCAGGTCCACAACTTGTAAATTTGCCAATTCAATCAGCCCTGGTGGAATATTCCCTTCAAAAGTATTGTTTCTCATTGAAAATTCTACTAGAGCCGCTGGGAAATGCTCCGGTAACTGCCCCGAAAAGGCGTTATCGCTAGCATAAAAGTAAGAGAGTTTATCGAGTTGGCTCAAGTCGGGACACAAGCCACTGAGCTTGTTCCTTTGAAGCTCAAGCCTTGTCAGATTAGTTAAACCATTGAGGGCCAACGGTAATGTTCCCTCCAAGAGATTGTTATCAAGGTACAACTCTTCCAAGCTAGAAACCGAGCCTAGGGACTCAGGAATCGAGCCGGATAATGAGTTCCCACTGACCCGAAGGTTTTTCAATCGAGTCAAGTTCGAAAACGAGTCAGGAACCGATCCGTAAAAATAATTCCCCGTCAAGTCAAGAGTCTCGAGGTAAGGCAAATTCCAATCGACCGAGCCTAACAAGCCTGAATAACTCGCTTGTTCAAGACCGAGCTCAGTGACTCGACTAATCGAGCCCATAACGACATCGCACCGGAGTCCACAAGTGAACTTCTCACCAAAGAGACTATCACAAGGATCCACAGAAAAGTCCCATGAACTCAAACAAGAAGCGGGTTGAACCGAGTTCGAGTCAATACTATCTTTGAACTGCTTCAACACTTGAATATCTTCCCAATGTGTCTCACACCAAACACTCAAGAACAGAAATGGTACACAAAAACAAAAAAATAAAAGTGGTTTAATGAAATCAAGAATGCCCATTTAAGATTTCAGTTTCTTGATTTAATGTGAGAAATATGAAGAATTTGGGAGACTTTTTAAGGAGGGGAAGAAATGGGAAACCTTTGGGTTTTGGACAAGGTGAGTTTATGGTGATGCGAGCCTTTATTTATTTATGTGATTTTAATTTATTTCTCACAAGAAAGTAATAAGTTGTCAGTAAAGGACATATACGTTGAAAAATAATTATAAAAATAGAGCAAATTTAGAGAAATGGTTTATTTAGAAGGATGAAATAAACGGTGGAGGTGACAAATAGACAGAAGAGGGGACACGAACCTATTACTAGGCTTGGTTACGTTGGAGCTCAAGAGGGATGTAGTATCCACCATTTAATGTGAATGTCACATACATCCATAGTAGATGTCCCAATAATTAATACATTCATTTAACCAAAACAATTGATGGACATAATATATTTTATTAATAATTTATATTTAATAGACAATAAATTTAAGCAGTTAAAATGTATTTAATTAATATATTTTTTAAATAAAGTTAAAAAATATATATATAAAATAATATAAATTTATTTTATATAAATTTACCAACTAAATAAGTTATAAGAGTAAAAAAATATAACTACCAACTCAAAATAAAAATAAATAATGAAAAAAAAAGATAATGGCGCATGACTTTTTTAGGCATTAGCCATTATATATAGTATAGGTTTACTTTAAAATTTTAGAAATACCTATCATAAATCCTAAAGATTGGGACTTCCTCTAAAACTTCTTATTCTTCTTTATTACTTCAATTTTTGTCATTTCGTTTCAAACTTAATTTGTTTCATTTTTTTCACATGAAGTTATACTAATTGCTAATTTATTTCATATTGAAACTAAACACTTATATTGAAGATTTAAAATATAAATTTATTTTAAAGTTTATTATTTTCATCTTCTTTTTTCAAATAAAATAATATTGATTATTAATTTGTTTTATATTTTATTATTTTCATCTTCATATTGAAATAATTTGAGTTTGTCTTCAACATTTAAATCATTCGAGTTTATTTTTAACTTATAGCTACAAATATAAACAAAGTTGATTTGAGGAGTATAAATAAAAATCTAATTTTGTATAAAATCTAATACTAGATCATAAATTTGATAAAAGCGGTATAAAGAGTACTCTCATAGGTTAAATTATTGGGTCTTAGACTCGGAATAAACTAGAATTACTTTTAGATTCATATGGTCTTATTATTGGCTCTAGCAATCACTTATATTTGCAAAATCTTTTAAGTTCATTACATACTTTTTTATAACGTTTTAGTCAATCATCTATGTTTTAAAATATGTCCTACTTAGTCTGGGGTGATAATTTTTTTGTTAAGTGTGTGTTAGATGTGTGTTATTTCATATTCGAAATCGGTAGTGGGTTATTTCATATTTTTCTTTTTGATTTTTTCACTCCAAAACATTTTTAATGAAATGACTAAAATAACCTTACTAACAAGCCACATGTCCTCACATGATATTGTTAACGATAGATTGACAGAATAGGTGATGGACTAGAACATTCTGAAACATAGATGATTGACAAGGACGTTTTGAAACACAAGTAATGAACTGATAACATTCGGTTATGTGATTGTTGTAGTCATTTGCCATTTTTTAATATGGTATTTTCGTTTATAACGGGGATTTATAGTCGTTATTCGTAGAGTCCGCATTAGGTGTTAAGTAATTGACGCAATAACCTTTAAGTGACAGCTACGACCAAGCAAATGTTGTTAGGAAAATTGAACTAATAACCATACACTCACAAGCAAGCTCACTTACTCTATCAACTCAACCATTCATAATTCATAATATATGCAGCTCAAGATACAGATTAGTCCTTTTAATATCCAAATTGGGTATCATACTTGATAATTGAAGGAGGATTTAGCATGAATAAAAAGGATGTTAGAAAGAGAGAAAAGAAGGGATGCATCAAGTACCCTTGAAGCTTATGAATCTGTGGTGGTTGTTAGAGATAACATGAGTGTGCTGTTTCTAATGATTGAAATCCAAACCACCACCACTCCAACTAACACACATCCACCACCCGCTGCATTACTTTATATAAGTCAAAACTAAGCGATCACGGAGATTCCAACCATTCTAAGATTCGATGTTCTATTCTAATTTATACGGAGGGGAGCGCACTTACAAACCAAGGACGCACCAATCGAAAATCAATTTGTGTTAAGTGGAGTAGCTTGATGAAATTTTATTAATCGATTGTTGCTATACTATTATATGATTCGTGCATTAATTTATTACTCATTAGTCCCTAGATGGTGAATTATCTCATTTATTTTCCATGTATAACTCTCGCATGTGTCAATCTTAAATTTATTTGGAACAATCTTAACCACCTCCTCCTAACGCCCGTATAATCTGGAAGGGATAGTTTTCCTTTTCCATGATAGCAATTTTAGTTTTGGAATCTTGATGAATTTGAATTCACCAGTTGCGACCTTTTGGTTACAGAACAAACCCAGCTGTACTATTTGTTGAGCATTATAATAAATAACTCTCCGTTGCAATTTGTAAGACATTGAAACTAATTAAAAAAAGAGCAAGAAGACATTAATACCATCATTATACTTGCATGCTTACTAATCTAGTTATTTATGTAACGAGTTCACAGCTTCGAATTTGTTGCCGGTGAGAGAAAAATATACATATGGTGTTGTACAATATCTTACCCTTTGAAAAGGTAATAATATTACCACTATGCTTTATTCATTTATAGATTGTAACAGATGAAGCATACTTATTATGTTAGGAGTATATAATTAGTGGAGCTAGAAATTTGATAGGGACAGTACACAATTTCTATAATGCAAACATTGAAAGTCTCGTAAAAGATTAAATTGGTCCCGATGCAATGATCTAAACAATAACTAAAGGCTAAATTTCGTAAGGTACCAAACTATTGACAATATGGTGATAGTGTGAAACGTGTGGCATATATGTTTTTGGATCGAAACGGGTCGAAGATATGGTTAAAGGCTGAAAGTAATTATGAGTTGAGATGGGACGAAAATATATTTGCATGATGAAACGGGTAAAAAATATGATCGGGTAGAAAATATGTTCCGGGTGCGAAACGGGTCGAAAATATGTCCCGGGGTAAAATATATATATTCCGGGAACGAAAGGACTGAGGGAGAAAATATGTTCGTGGGAAAATATGTTCCCGGGCAGAAAATATTTTCCGAGGACGAAAAGGGCCGTAACGCGCCTAAAATATGTTCTCGAGTCGAAACGGATTAAAAATATGGTCAAGGAGGTGAAGCGCTTCAAAAATATGGTCTCGGGTGGAAACATGCCAAAAGTATAGTTTGGGGTCTAAACATGCCTAAAATATGTTACCAGATCGAAACACTAGCATATTCTCACTTAATTAATGAATTGTCAAATGATATATTATACTCAATAAAAGGGTAGAATAGAAAATTTAGGTAAAAAATTAAAATTCTTAAATATTTAAAAAAAAAAAAAATCAAAAATGGATGATTAAATAAAAATGGGTAAGTATTTAGTAATGATTTTATCAATAAATAAAATTCTTACCAAAAACTAAAATTAATTTATAAATTGAATAAATGAGAGAATGTCATATAATTTTTTTGAACCCTACACATTGTATCCTGCTAGTTATTGGTGTACAATGTAATATGTGCAATTACATTTTTATATAGTAAAATTATTCAAGGTACAAAAATTAGGGACAGAAGGAGTAACTAATTGCAAATAAAAATCTTATAAATGGATTTAGTTTTACAAGATGGAAGATAGAAAAAAGGACAGGGTATTACAAAATTTCAAAGTATAAAATTAAGGAACAAGGATATCATTCACTAATACAAAATTTCACTTAGACTACATTTTAAAGTACATATAAATACATTTAAACACAGTCCTTAATTGAATCATGCAACCTTCACTTTACTTAATTAAGGAACAAGGGATTAAGCGGAAAGGCAAATATTGATTGCAAAGTTTACGAACATCATCTACCAATCTCGAATATAGACATTCTCACATGTTTTCATGAGATTGAGTTCTTTGCGGTTAAGCATTAACAAACGTATGGATTTCTCAAAGTGGAAAAAAGCAGGGGCGGACGTAAGATCTTGGGTATTAGACCAGTCATGTGCATGTTCTTACGACATACACATCAGTTGATAAAGATGTTGAGTGTTGTGATGATAATCTAGTCTCTTGGCATGACGTAGGTCGTTTAAGTCTTATAAGGGACATAATCTCGTGTTAGAGTGGTAAACAGGCAGTCTCAAGTCTCCTAACTCTCTGAGACACATCCCGCAATTTATCTCCTCGTATAACTGAGGGCAGGGAGCGGCGTGACTCTTATTATAGTACGTTTGAACTGAGGTAAATCTAGGTGAAGGTAACAATTAATAATTAACCTTAGTTATTAGAGAATATAGAGAATGTCGGCAAAACTATTATAACACTTGTTCGAATATAATTACCCTTCACATTGAAATAATATAATTAATACGTTAAAAAATGTTATTCTAAAATTAAAAATGATTGAACTGACATTAATATTATTCACCTTAACCTTAATTCTACATAAAACATCCTCTTTAAGTTGGTTTTGTTTGCAAAATAATTGTGATTGAAATAAAAATATTAGCAACACATAAACATGTGCAACAAAAAATTAATATAATAACCATATAAATAATTTTTAACAAACAAACATAAACTTGTTAAATTAAAGATAAACATTCAAGGAAAGCAGAATGTAACATCAATAAAAGAACATATTTTGATAATGGTGGGGACCTGTTAAACAACCTATATATATACGAAATATGAATCAAGTTGAAAATAAAATTCACAACGTTTATGAATTTGAGTATTGCTCAACTGTATTTAGGTACAAGAAATACTATTTCACCTGAGTAGAAATACCCAAATTTAACAATTAAACAATTTTCTCTACAACATCAATGAATTAAATTAACATACAAAGTTATTCACTGAATTCACATAAATCACCAATTAAAATAATAACAAGATTGATAATTGTACACATAAAACTGCATAAATATATTAATAAATTTATAAAACAAAGTTAATGACTACATTTTTTCGCCATGACAAGTTTTTCACTATTTTTTATATTTTGTTTGTTGAGTAATATTTATTAGTACAATTTTTTACAATGATACTTATCACAATTTACTAAAAAAACAAAGAGTGAATAACAAAAAACTGTAAATTGAGAAGATCAAATGCGAAAAACTTCTTTTTCTTAGTATCATGGCAAACAGAGGAGGGAGGGAGCATTGTGCAGTTTTAACTTTTTGGAAGTTTATGAGTGTATTCTTTTTTGGAGGGAAATAATATTGGTGGATAAGAAAATAACATTAATGGGTGTTTCAGTTTAAAATAATACTCTATCTTTTTTTTAACTTGTTGTTTTAGTCAAAAAAGAATTGTTTTTATTTACTTGTCGTTTTACATCAAGACACTTTTTTGTTTAGTTTTTCTATTATGACCTTGTCATTAAATGTGTACGAATTATATTTTTTGTCTTAGAATTTGATATAGTAATGTTTATTCCTATAATAAATGAGGATATACAAGTAAAAACTATGAGATTCTTAAATATTGTGTCAAAGTTTAACACGCCAACTAAAAAAAAATAAAGAGAGTAATAATATATTATTAGGGGGAATGAGGTGAATCTCTTTACATACATTAATCTAAATTAACTTCGATTTTCCTTTTTGTTCCAAACTAAGTGAATGATAAAATTCATATAAATTCGTTTAAATTTATCTCAATCCAAAAAAGCCATTAACGTGAGGAAATCTTAGAGATGTGAATATGTGATGTGCATAAACCACTCTTATGTGCATTAAATAATGTTTGCGGTTATAGATATTTTTAGTAAGACATTCAATATATTAAATACTACTTTGTTTGCAGTTATAGATATATTTTTGGGACTGTACTCAATATACCAATAGTCATATTTGCCGTTGGTTAACTCTATATATAAATCTTCAATTAGTTAGTTCTAGGTCAAAACCATAATTTCTTAATCTACATTTGAGATGGCTAAACTAGCATACTTATATTTTTTCCTAGCGTGTTGTCTCATATTGGGTACGTTTGGATTAATTTGACCATCTTCTATCACAATAGTTTTTATGCTTAATCTTTTCAAAAACATTAGGAACCAGTGACTTGAGTTATCTATTTTCTATAGTTGCATAATAAACATATTAATTTTTTATTTTATTTTTCATAAAATTATTGATATGATTAATGGACGATCACTCCAAGATTATGAGTTGAAATAGCGATCAGCTACTCATTAAACTTTAATCACAAAATTTTCACTTTTATCAATTATAAAAAAGTGTGAAATCGTCACACTAACGGTACGTCCCCATGCCTTGTGTACACCGAGGAAGTATTCATGAAACTTGTCTTAGCCGATCAGGGGATTAGAGTTTGCATGTCAATCACTTCATCATCAACATAATTAAGTGATAGTATTATGAATTAAAAGATAAAAATAAAATATAGTACTCCTTATTGAGTATTTTTTTTTCCTCATTTTATTCATACTTATTGATTTGTTAAAATAAATTTTGCAGAGAATAATGCGACGCCGGTAATTGTGAAACGAGGCAATGAATGCTTGTTCTACTTCGTAGATCAATGTGGACCTAACTCTTCCGGACACTGTCTAGCTGAATGCATGAAACGTTCGGACAAACAAATAACTACTTCTAGATGCGTTCAAGATCTGGACAAGAAAACTTATTGTGAATGCGTTCATTCATGTGATTAAACCTAGGAGTAGTTTTTTTGTTCTGTTAATCAAATAAAACAAGTTGATCCCCTATTAGCTCAATGTGAGATCATGTACTAATTAATCAACTCATCTTTTTTGATTCCTGTATATCAATATCTACCCTATATATAATACACCAACTAGGTAATTGCCAGTTACTTTTTAACTTAAATTGAAGCCCCACGTTCCAAACTGTGAAGCCCCACGTTCGTTCATACACCCATATACAAAACTGACAAATTTCAGTTATTCTATTTTGGTGGAAAAACATTTGCTCCATCATCCAATTCTCATTCACCAACCACACCAAGCTCCTCTTCTCGGAATGCTATAACAGAACTTCTCTAAGTTTATTCTTCCTATTTCAACTCTAAGCATTAAAAAAAAAACTCTAAACATAAGAGAAAAGGCTAGAGCATCCAGCAAATCTCGGTAAGTTCTTGAAAAAGGTTGAATCTTTGTTTTGAATTTGTAATTTTGAACTGTTATTAGAGTTAGAGTTGATTAGAATTTGAATAAAAGTGTATAATATACTGACCCATTTTATTGTTTCATGCCATAATAATTTGATTTCTGGCTTTTGTTGTTATGGGTATAGGTGTTTATTGAAAGGTTTAGTGTTAACTTTGTTTGCAACCTGTTTGATAAAATGCTTGATTGAAGTTTTGTGTAATAGGATTATTGGAATGATTTATGTCCAACAAATAAATTTAAGACATGTTTAACGACTTGATGCAATAACATGTTCATTGACATAAATGAGAAATTGAATGCTTCATTGAGCATCCTTGATTGAGGTTTGTTTTCATATATGTCTATCATTGGAGAAAATGATAGAGTATTTACTATACTGTTGCAGCGTGTAATTGAGATAGAATTATAGAAATGTGCTTTGGTGAAATTTGTTTGATGCAAAGTCAGAATTACACTTGGAAAATATAAGGATGAAAACTACTAGACAAACATATCGTAAAACTTACACATTGTATCGGCAATTTCATCGAAATGGCCATGTCTTAGTTGCCCAAGATTAGCATGTTATCTACCATAATCTTGACAACGTGAATTAAAATTAATTGGAGGGATTATTAATATCCATCCATGTATTAATATTTGTTTGTGGATTGCTCGATATTTGATATGGAGATGATCAATTTCTTTGCAGCCTTCCTAATTATTTTCATTGATTTCTGCAGAGAACTTGCTGGTATCCAGAGACATCATAAACATTGCTTATTTTGATCTTGCTCGGGAGATCAATTCAATATTTCAGTTACTAAGTCTGGCTATACAAACTATCTTCAAATCCTTCCATTTGTATTTTCTTTTTAAATATGATGAACTGTGAATTGCCATTTGAACTTTGAACTCTGAATTCTGAAGCAAAGAAGGTTAGAGCATCCTTCTTCTCAAACCTAGCACACTATTTTGTTTTTTGTATTTTTTTAGGTGGGATTATACTGTTTTAGGTTTTAATTTATTCAAATTATTGATGATTAGGTGAAGCAGTTGCTGACAATAGTTCTTTTACATTGATTTTGTATCGAACAATAGTTCAAATTATTTAATCGTTTCTTTTCCAGATTTTATTGGATTGATTTTTGGAGAAATTCGTAGAGATGGGTCAGATTCAATACTCCGAGAAATATTGCGATGATACTTATGAATACAGGTAATTTTACCTATTTTACTTTCATGTTTTCTCCATTTGCTCGATTGATGTTTGTTCCTTTCTTATTTCGAAACTAATGTTTAATTTGCTCTTATTGATTTAGGCACGTTGTTCTTCCTTCGCAAGTGGATAAATTGTTACCTAAGAATCGTCTCCTCAGCGAGGTAATTTGTCTTCACTATTTTGGCTTTTTTTTATGAATTATGATATGTTCCTTTTATAGGATGTAAATTAATTGGGTTTTCTTGGTATGGTTTGTAAATTATTGCAGTATCATACAGTAGACATTTTTTATATCACCAGAGCAACATATTCAGATATTATGCTCATTAGAAATTGATTCTTCGCCGTATTTTTTATAATGATGATTTTTTGTCTTAAACATTTGATTTTTTTGTTCATTTTTGCTTGACTTTGCATCTGGATTTAGTGATAGTCACTCCTTTGATTTGTTTTTCGTCCAAGCTATATGTATAAACGTCTCTTGGATTTGTTTTTCGTCCATGTCATATAAAGTCAAAGATGTTATATTCTCTGGCTCTATAATGTATTAAAATTGCTCTTTACACTACCTACACTTCTTATATGTAATGAAGTAAATAGTTGTTGTACTTCATGATGGATCAGTTCAGAAAATGGAGATATGTCTTTGCTAACTATATTTTTTTGTCTTTCAGATTGAACAACATATATAAAGCAGAAGTTAAGAGACTTCAAGAATGGGATTCATCAAATTATTTATGGTGAGTCGTCTTTCTAATTGTTTAAGTGATTCGAGTGTATATCAGAATTGTACTGTACTATACTTTCTGGTAAATTTGGGAACAATCTCCGTATGTATACCTGTCTAAGAAAAAAGTTGGCCGACTATCTCACCCCCTTAACCGTTTAGGTGGGATGCCGGAGCCTCTTCAAGAGGCCTCTAGCTAACTGCCTCATGGCATGATGGTGAATCTAAAGAGGCGGTGAGAACTTGACGGAAGGTTCTCTTCTGATCCTCTGCGAAGTTAACATTTTGCTCCATATCTTGTGGATTTAGACGTCTTTGGTTTTGCTTGATCTTTCTCTTTTCCATTTTGGGCAAGTGATTTTAGGAGCTTATGCAATCTACTTCCAGTCATTTCGTGAGTCTGTATCAAATTCATTCTTTCGTACCTGGATGGACAAGGGATTGGGATCTACCTAGACATCTTCACATACTCACTTCCTTGAACCTCATTCATGATTAGGACTCTGCAAATGCTGATCAAATATAAGCAATTGAAAGAGCTTCAGTGGCATAATGATTTCTATCAATCCACCACTCAAAGGCTCGACCACTAGGACACCGAAAGCTGCAACACTCCAAATCTCCAATGCGCCTTGCTCCTCTGTACATTGTTATGAATTGGCGAAGTCTTTGCGAATGTAACAAATTCATAACGATATTTAGAATCTCAGATAATTTGTATTAACATCCTGACACAGGGCTTACTCTTTTTGTTATTGCAGTGCATTTCCTTCAAAAAAATCAGTTTATGATATATATTTTAGAAACAATTTCTTGGTCATAATGGCGTGTCATACATGAGTTAATCTATTCGGTATGTTTTTTTCTAATTACACGATAGATGGGAGGAAGTTGGAAGTGTGAGTTCTACATTATTGCCTCCTATATTATTTTATTCGTCACATGATCACTAATTATGTATTATAGTTGTACCATATGCACCATAATTGGAGATAATATATGTAATATGATAGATACAAAAATCTAATGGTATAAGGAGAACGAATTCGCACAGGCTGGACTGTGCACAAACGGCTAGTATATAATACACCAACTAGGTAATTGCCAGTTACTTTTTAACTTAAATTGAAGCCCCACGTTCCAAACTGTGAAGCCCCACGTTCGTTCATACACCCATATACAAAACTGACAAATTTCAGTTATTCTATTTTGGTGGAAAAACATTTGCTCCATCATCCAATTCTCATTCACCAACCACACCAAGCTCCTCTTCTCGGAATGCTATAACAGAACTTCTCTAAGTTTATTCTTCCTATTTCAACTCTAAGCATTAAAAAAAAAACTCTAAACATAAGAGAAAAGGCTAGAGCATCCAGCAAATCTCGGTAAGTTCTTGAAAAAGGTTGAATCTTTGTTTTGAATTTGTAATTTTGAACTGTTATTAGAGTTAGAGTTGATTAGAATTTGAATAAAAGTGTATAATATACTGACCCATTTTATTGTTTCATGCCATAATAATTTGATTTCTGGCTTTTGTTGTTATGGGTATAGGTGTTTATTGAAAGGTTTAGTGTTAACTTTGTTTGCAACCTGTTTGATAAAATGCTTGATTGAAGTTTTGTGTAATAGGATTATTGGAATGATTTATGTCCAACAAATAAATTTAAGACATGTTTAACGACTTGATGCAATAACATGTTCATTGACATAAATGAGAAATTGAATGCTTCATTGAGCATCCTTGATTGAGGTTTGTTTTCATATATGTCTATCATTGGAGAAAATGATAGAGTATTTACTATACTGTTGCAGCGTGTAATTGAGATAGAATTATAGAAATGTGCTTTGGTGAAATTTGTTTGATGCAAAGTCAGAATTACACTTGGAAAATATAAGGATGAAAACTACTAGACAAACATATCGTAAAACTTACACATTGTATCGGCAATTTCATCGAAATGGCCATGTCTTAGTTGCCCAAGATTAGCATGTTATCTACCATAATCTTGACAACGTGAATTAAAATTAATTGGAGGGATTATTAATATCCATCCATGTATTAATATTTGTTTGTGGATTGCTCGATATTTGATATGGAGATGATCAATTTCTTTGCAGCCTTCCTAATTATTTTCATTGATTTCTGCAGAGAACTTGCTGGTATCCAGAGACATCATAAACATTGCTTATTTTGATCTTGCTCGGGAGATCAATTCAATATTTCAGTTACTAAGTCTGGCTATACAAACTATCTTCAAATCCTTCCATTTGTATTTTCTTTTTAAATATGATGAACTGTGAATTGCCATTTGAACTTTGAACTCTGAATTCTGAAGCAAAGAAGGTTAGAGCATCCTTCTTCTCAAACCTAGCACACTATTTTGTTTTTTGTATTTTTTTAGGTGGGATTATACTGTTTTAGGTTTTAATTTATTCAAATTATTGATGATTAGGTGAAGCAGTTGCTGACAATAGTTCTTTTACATTGATTTTGTATCGAACAATAGTTCAAATTATTTAATCGTTTCTTTTCCAGATTTTATTGGATTGATTTTTGGAGAAATTCGTAGAGATGGGTCAGATTCAATACTCCGAGAAATATTGCGATGATACTTATGAATACAGGTAATTTTACCTATTTTACTTTCATGTTTTCTCCATTTGCTCGATTGATGTTTGTTCCTTTCTTATTTCGAAACTAATGTTTAATTTGCTCTTATTGATTTAGGCACGTTGTTCTTCCTTCGCAAGTGGATAAATTGTTACCTAAGAATCGTCTCCTCAGCGAGGTAATTTGTCTTCACTATTTTGGCTTTTTTTTATGAATTATGATATGTTCCTTTTATAGGATGTAAATTAATTGGGTTTTCTTGGTATGGTTTGTAAATTATTGCAGTATCATACAGTAGACATTTTTTATATCACCAGAGCAACATATTCAGATATTATGCTCATTAGAAATTGATTCTTCGCCGTATTTTTTATAATGATGATTTTTTGTCTTAAACATTTGATTTTTTTGTTCATTTTTGCTTGACTTTGCATCTGGATTTAGTGATAGTCACTCCTTTGATTTGTTTTTCGTCCAAGCTATATGTATAAACGTCTCTTGGATTTGTTTTTCGTCCATGTCATATAAAGTCAAAGATGTTATATTCTCTGGCTCTATAATGTATTAAAATTGCTCTTTACACTACCTACACTTCTTATATGTAATGAAGTAAATAGTTGTTGTACTTCATGATGGATCAGTTCAGAAAATGGAGATATGTCTTTGCTAACTATATTTTTTTGTCTTTCAGATTGAACAACATATATAAAGCAGAAGTTAAGAGACTTCAAGAATGGGATTCATCAAATTATTTATGGTGAGTCGTCTTTCTAATTGTTTAAGTGATTCGAGTGTATATCAGAATTGTACTGTACTATACTTTCTGGTAAATTTGGGAACAATCTCCGTATGTATACCTGTCTAAGAAAAAAGTTGGCCGACTATCTCACCCCCTTAACCGTTTAGGTGGGATGCCGGAGCCTCTTCAAGAGGCCTCTAGCTAACTGCCTCATGGCATGATGGTGAATCTAAAGAGGCGGTGAGAACTTGACGGAAGGTTCTCTTCTGATCCTCTGCGAAGTTAACATTTTGCTCCATATCTTGTGGATTTAGACGTCTTTGGTTTTGCTTGATCTTTCTCTTTTCCATTTTGGGCAAGTGATTTTAGGAGCTTATGCAATCTACTTCCAGTCATTTCGTGAGTCTGTATCAAATTCATTCTTTCGTACCTGGATGGACAAGGGATTGGGATCTACCTAGACATCTTCACATACTCACTTCCTTGAACCTCATTCATGATTAGGACTCTGCAAATGCTGATCAAATATAAGCAATTGAAAGAGCTTCAGTGGCATAATGATTTCTATCAATCCACCACTCAAAGGCTCGACCACTAGGACACCGAAAGCTGCAACACTCCAAATCTCCAATGCGCCTTGCTCCTCTGTACATTGTTATGAATTGGCGAAGTCTTTGCGAATGTAACAAATTCATAACGATATTTAGAATCTCAGATAATTTGTATTAACATCCTGACACAGGGCTTACTCTTTTTGTTATTGCAGTGCATTTCCTTCAAAAAAATCAGTTTATGATATATATTTTAGAAACAATTTCTTGGTCATAATGGCGTGTCATACATGAGTTAATCTATTCGGTATGTTTTTTTCTAATTACACGATAGATGGGAGGAAGTTGGAAGTGTGAGTTCTACATTATTGCCTCCTATATTATTTTATTCGTCACATGATCACTAATTATGTATTATAGTTGTACCATATGCACCATAATTGGAGATAATATATGTAATATGATAGATACAAAAATCTAATGGTATAAGGAGAACGAATTCGCACAGGCTGGACTGTGCACAAACGGCTAGTAAGAATTTAAGTGTAATAGCATCGGCAAATTTTATTATTTAAACAATGGTTGCCATGTCATTTGTGCATATTTTACGGGGTCGTTAAGGTTGCTGTTTAATTTTTTTTTTGGATATTTTATAAAAGATGTCGTTATCCGGTTATGAAAAACTATCTTTACCGCCCCCTACTTTAAAAAAAAGTAGAACTTACCCTGTCATGAAAAACTAGCTCTAACCATTGTATCTCCTATAGAAATGAAGATTTTATGTTTTTTGGGATCTTTGATATATTGGAATAAAGCAAACGACTCATTTCACTACTTGCGCTTCTTATCTATCGTGAAATAATAAACAATACTTGCACTTCACTCATGGGTCACTCAAGGACTGCCTCACTTTTTCTTATCCAACGCACACACCACGAAGGTCCCGGATACCTATTGCCAATAGTGTGAGGGGCAGATGATTCTAAGCCGATGGTTATTTAAGAAACCTGGAATAAAGAGAATATGGTAAAGGAATGTGATTCCTATATATGTACGCACCACCCCCAAATACGTCTCACTTCAGAATTGGATTCATTCTCATCAATTTAACAACCATATATTAGCTTCTTTATACAACTCTGATTGCAATCACGAAAGTAATGGAGAAAAGGTTACACTAGTGGACCTTCGCTCACCAATAGACGAAAAAGCGCTCGAGTAGGCGAAATACCATATAGCCGAAAGAAGGGGAATAAAGAACAAGCTGAAATAAACTCCATATACAACTTTGGCTGCTATGTGTAAATGTTAAGAGAAACAGGCAATAAAATTATCATCACAGAATATATATATCTAATCATGCTTTGCAGACGGTGGTCGAGAGAAACAGGCAATTTTGCATCTGGTTCTCTATGAATGTAGAATAAATCAGATGACGATTATTACTATAAATATATCAGACACTCATATATATAGCCATAAGTATTAAATATCCTCATTGTAACAAAGAGAATAGTAAACCAACATGGCAACAAGAAGAGAGATATGCAAGTGGTGCCAAACTGGATATATAGTATCAAATGATGCTCAAAGTATTACCTGCCCCAGATGCAGAGTTACCGTACATTACCCTCGCAACAATACCAGTGGAGGCTTCTCCCCCTATGCTAACAGCAATGTCAACGTGCGGCCGACCCCAGCTGGATTTTCAATGTTCAACAATTCTGCCTTTCAAAGTGTGGCGACTAGAGTTCACCAAAAGGTGAACAATGAAGTTCAGAGGGTGCAATCGCTCATAAGAGCACACGCTAAACTGCCTTCCTTGCCGGGGAAAAAACAAGCTGTTCTTTGCGGAGTAAGCTACATGGGACACCCTAAAAGTCTGAAAGCTAGCATCGGAAACGTTTCTATCATGAAACAACTCTTGATTGAAAAGATGGGATTTCCATATGGAAATGTCGTAGTACTTGCAGGTAAATATATTTCCATAATGATTGTTATCATTATATAAAAATAGTTCATAACCTTATTAATACACATGTAACTTGTAAGTTTGTCAAGTAGGTGAACGAGACAATTATATTATAAAAAACTTCTGCAATCAGAAGTGATCCTTTCGTTTTAGGAAATGGTCTCATTAACATCACATGAAATCCATAAGAACAATATCAAGTTTATAATCTGAAATGTATTTTCAAGTTTCTAACGACATGATTTTGAATGTTGCACCTCAGAGCTCTGCATCAAAATGAGTTTAAGGCTTTAATCTGAGGCTTTAATCTGACATGCAACTTTGTAAAACTGCAGAAGATGAGAACGATCCATACAGAATTCCAACCAAGGCGAATATTAGGGCAGCTATGCGTTGGCTTGTACAAGGATGTCAGGGAGGAGATTCCTTGGTGTTTTACTACACTGGACATGGTTCAAAAGTACAAGACACTGATGGCGATGAGACAGACGGGCATGATGAAGCTATTTGTCCTGTTGACTATGAGAGCGAGGGAAGAATACTTGATGACGAGATCAATAATACAATGGTCAGGAGTCTACCTCATGGGGTAACACTTCATGCCATTATTGACACTTGTTTCAGTGGAACCCTCTTAGACCTTCCTTACATGTGCAGGGTGAATAGGTAAGGTTATCTCTTATATACCTACTTCTACCTCCTTTTATCTTTTAAACTGCCAACCCAGTATCCCCGATCCTAACACGATATCCTCATGTCATGGATATGATTCACCTCTTACGGCTAAAACTAATTATTGTCTCCTAAATTCAATGTTCTCGAGCAGGGAAGGCTATTATCTATGGGAAAATCAGAGCAGAACACATTATTCGACTAAGGGAACACAAGGTGGTTTAGCAATATGTATCAGTGCATGCGATGAGCATCAAACTTCGGGAGATACTACAGTGAGTGGTCAAATGTCTCTTTTACTCATAGTAACATGTTGATTGTAACTGAAAATAATGTCTGCTTCAAAGATCAAAGCTAACGCTTACACATTTCTTGGTTAGACTTTCACTGGTTCACCAGCCGGGGCCTTAACATACAGCTTCGCGCAACTTCTAGAAGAAGAACAAACGTTAACATACGGACAATTACTGAATGCTATGCGCTACAAAGTCTACAAAGCACAGAAAGCTGCAAACCAGGGCTATCCATTGGCCTATCATCTATGGCAGGTATGCAGATAAAGTTATCTTCTATGTAGAGATCACTTAAAAATTATACCTCTCATACCATTAGCATCCAAGTATACTTCCATATTTATTCTGTAACAAGAAATCGTTATGCATTCCAGTATATATATATATATATATATATATATATATATATATATGATAAGCAGTGTATTTTATTTTGTAGGAACCTCAACTTTCGGCTTCGGAGAGTTTTGACATCCATTTGAAACAATTTATTCTATGAAGGCCAACAACTATGGAAAGGAAGAATTAAAGAACCAAACAAACTATTCTTGTTCTGGGGAGAATATCGATAGTTGTTGATGAACTGTTTTACACAATTTTACATATTATAAAACACCATGGTTTTGACTTTTGATTGATGAGAAAAGATTGTACAACAAATGATGTAAGTTCTAAAAATAAGGCTTCTTTACGATCGCCCTTTGTACCACTTTTTTTCTTCAATTTGTCCGCTACTACTATTATCTTTTCAAGTTACCCTGATTGCTCTTTTTGGTTTAAAATGGAAATGTGGCGGGAAAATACAGAAGGTAGTTCGAGTGTTTGATTTCATTAACCATGCTAATTAACCATACCCCTTCGGCCCTTCCTATCATCTTCCCAGTCACCCTCACCAGCGTGAACTATTGTACATCTTCATAAAAAATCCATATTTTCCTATTAATCCTCAACCTCTGCGGATAGAAGTAGCCGTAAGAAATGACAGTTACAGCAGACGTTCGGGTTAATACTTTCAAGGTCCATGTGACGACGCCACAGGTAATGGTAAAGATGAAGTTTGCTACCTACAAAGTTGGTATGATATATAAACATGATAAAATGCAGTTTACATGGTAAATAACTATTAAATGGATGGAGTAACAAACAAGGATTCTATATATGAACGGATTAAAGTGGGAATGTATGTTATCTATACAAATAATTTATTGGTAGACTGGACACTTCCTTTTGGATGTTTACAAAGGAAATCGTTATTCATCATGCGAGAAGAGATTAAGGAGAGCCCTTTCCTAGAGGATGTCGCGGCTCACAGGATTTCATCTGAGATCAATAAAACTTGTCATCTTTAGTGACTTTCTGGGTTGTAATATTCTCGTGTCCGAAGATGTCTTTTTGCTGGTCTCAAACACAAAGCTCATTCCTGCTATCTATAAATTCACAAAAATATTTGATGAATATTTATGCTGTGCAGAGATAAGAAAACAGCGGTCTCCAACTGATGCACATGCATATTAGGAACACATCTTAAGATATTGTCCATGTATAAGAATAACAATATGAGACCACTAGAGAAATGAAATCAATTGGTGTCTATTTACTAAGCTACTCCATGGAGGACATTGCGCTAAACAAAGTTTCGAAGAGATGATGATGATTTCTTCATGTAAAATTTCCATTGTTGTATAGGACAATGCGAATCAAACTACATGAGGAAAAGAAAGTTGACAAATTACCTGAATCAAACAACCCGAAGTGAGAAATAACCACTCCCCATAAGAAGCAGGCCTTCCATTTACATAGATAATGCTTTTCCCAATGTTTTTCAACGAGAATGAGCCATCTGAATCCATCTTAATGATGGCCTGTGAAAATACATTCAAGAAACTAAGTAGTAGTTTTCTTCAACTGTAACATTTGCATTCAGCCTAATGTGATCTTGAACAGTGATAAATGGAGTTCAGAGGTACAGTATACGAATTTACAACAAAATAGACAGACTTGTCCAAATTTGAAGGGAAACGGAACCATAACTTCACCAAGCTCTCAAATAATAAGAGGAAGTTCAAATGTTCTCCACACCACAATCACGAAATGTCAAATTTCTTGAGGACAAAAACATGGGAACTAAGCTAGTTTAAATAATGCTGATCCCATATGTTTTTAAATTGAAATTTAAAGGAGCAACACAAATTTTCAAATTGGATAGGATTCATATGATTTGTTGATCGACAAATATTATAGACTTCTCAACAAGCAAAAAAATAAGACATCAGCTTAGCCTATAATGGAACTGGTTATGTATGATACGGGAGGAGAACAGTGAGGAAGCATCTGAAGAATATAAAACCTGTTTCCAGAAATGGACATCAACATATTTCATTTGGCCCTAATTGCTTGAATCATGTTTTAGTAGTTCTTAAAACGCATTGAATTTCTGTTTACTTGCATGAAACTGGCAAAAATCATTTAACATGAAGCCCTCTAATAATGACCCATATATTTTCATGTGGTCAATATTTCCAAAACAGCACTTATATGTATCATCAAGAAAAGAGACAGAGTTGCTTATGGTATACCTGTCGCCTAGATAATTTTATCCCTCTCCTTTCGTTTCTGAGATTAACGACTATGTCACCACCATCCGTTGTTCTCCCGAGCACGACCTTCAAAATAAATATCACAAATGAACTACAAAGGACATGAAAAGAAATGAAGCACATAGTCCTTCAAATGTGTGCTTTCAACTTAAAGACACTAGCTATTGGGACACATTCAGATGCCTACCCAATACACTCCATTATTTGAAAAGACTAAGTTTGAAATTAGTCTACATTGCATTAAGAAATTTGAGATATAAAAAACTACTTCTTACATATAAACATGATATGAAACTACAACCCATTTTCCTTTTTTTACTCTAATCTTAGGATTACTAATATCAAACTATCTCTTAATTTTTTATAACACAGACTTCACTCTTTAGTTATAAACTATTCTTTTTCGTGACATATAATTTGACTAACAATAAAACAAAAACAAACTTGTCAATACACACAATAATCATGTGGCTATAGATGTGTGCATCCAAAAGAGTCGATGTAAGTTCACCTAAGAATAGAGGATCGATGTGAGCTGTAAAAAAAGAAACATTTTACCACTGAATTAAGTTGAAGACTACATAAAATCACATTTGATTCTCTACACACTATTGAGAAAAAAACTATTTCTACTTCTTTTACAAGGTACCTACAAAAAAAAATTACTACCCCTGACAATAGATATTGTGTACAAGGAAATTCTCATTTGACACTTTTGTTAGGTTTTTGGAAGGGTAAATTAGGCAATGTAGAAAACAAAGTCATATTATATTGTGTCATTAAGATGAGATATAAATAGTTGAATCAAAATGAATCGCAATAAGACCAAAACAAAGATAGAGAAGTGAAATGAGCTGTCAAATGCATAAATAAATTAAGTACGAATAACCCCAAATATGTCAAGTTTAAGACGAAAATATGTACCTCCGTGTTCCTGATGTAATGCTTAAGACGGCGGCCATATAATATTGCCAATGCTTTTTGAGATTTTAATGCCCTTCGCAACACTGACTGCATATGCTGTTCTAGTCTTATGACATTCCTTTTGGTCTCCTCAGATAGATAACTCACTCCTGGAGGGTTCGTACAAAAAAATAAGAAAAAATACTGCCCCACAATGATACAAGAACCAATTCTCTTAGGTTGGTTATATTCACTTTCATCATAATAAGTATTTATCATTCAATCCGTGTTTGAACTCAGTGCAGTTCACCATGTTAGATGTGTGTTTAGTGCAGTTAATTATTTTCACTTCATCATAATGGAGTACCAAACCTTCAGTCCATGGATGATCTCAGTGCAGTTCAGTCGCTTCGATGTGTGTTCATGACATATTATTATGAGATTTGACACTACTGGGATACCTTTTTTATAGATAGAAATGACAATAAGTTACACATACAGTTTATCAATATGGACCCTATTAGGATTCTAAATACATAGATAGAAGATTTTGAACTGATAGCACAAGATGTTAAGACAAAACGTGCAGAATAACACGGGAACACTGCAGCTGAACAATGGTAGATAGTTCACACATGAACGCAAACTTTAAAGAACCATAATTGAGCATTTAAACATACTTCAAGATAATGTATTTTGCATACCCGTTGAGTTCACTTCTCCTGTCGGATCCAAGTCCATTCCCAATATCTAGAAGAAATCAGCAGAATATTAGACCTACAACACCACATCGCCTTGGCAATGCATAAACATGATTGCAACTATATTTACCATAGTTTCAACATCAGAAGTACAAGGCACTTCGTCATCACTCTGATACTCCTCAGGGTCAGAGGCTGCACCATTTATTGCTTGTGGTGGGACGTCTTCTTTAAGAACACCTGTCTCTACACCAAATGTGTTCTCTTCTAATGACGCCAGAGTGCCTTCTCCCTATACTCAATAGTCAATTATAATGAGATTTACTCATTGTAGAAGTAGATGCAATTATGCAAATAACATTAAACACACACAAAGATTCTGGAAAAGTAATATTGGAGTAAGTAAATTTGAGTTATCCTTACTCGATTGATTGGGAAATTATCCCCTGGCAGACTATCTGTGACTCCATTTGATGATCTGTAGAGATCGCAGCTTTCTGGTGCTTTGCTAGCATTGACAATGGGAGCCTTGGGTTCATTGGATTTCATAACATAATCAATATATTGGTTACATAATTGAATATCCTGTGAGTGACTAGATCTGAGATCCGGGTGACACTGAAGAGAATCTATACTGTCTTTCTCTTTACTTGAGAGATTCAAAAGTCTATCATCCGCAATAGCAGAAGAAGTCATGTCTAAGGCGTCTCCTGAAGATGGGGGTGAAGCTGAAAATGCCGAACAAGGGTGGATAAGCAAGAATATGTCATCATTACATGGGATATCTAGGTCCACAGTGTTCAGTGTACAGCAGATAACACTACAATCAGGCTCAGGAAAATCAGTACATCTCCCTGATATAGATGCTAAATTTTCACTATTAACAGAAGGTGCATCATCATTTAAGTGAGGAACAATTGACTGTTGTTTCTGGGGACACGATGCAATAGTCTCCAACGTAGTAGGAGATATGTAATTAGAAATGGTTGGTCTAGTTTCTTTATCCATCAGAATAGCAGCTTCACAATTATCTCCCCCTTCTATCAGATTAAAAGCAGAAACATAATCTGTTAAGGTCCCATCTAGAGGATCTTGTTCATTTGCACCCATAACAGTCGTTTCATCTTCATTTACAAAATTCAAGAGAGCCTCCGGGAGATCCACAAAGTTACCACCTGTCTCTTGGCCTTTAGTGGACACTGGGATAGAATGGGTTAAGCAATCTTCCAAATTATTCCATAAGGCTGAAATATGCTCCGGAGATGGAAATTTAATCACCTGGAGACAATTACCGTCTGGACTTGGGGAATTGAAATTCTGTGTCCCTTGAAAACCACATGTGCTTCGAGAATTATCATGGAAAGAATTTGAGGCTGCGAGTTGTTTCTCCTCTGAATTTCTAGACAACCTCTTACCTTGAAGCACTTGTACCAATTCAGGTTCTTTAATAGATTCACATATTCCAGAATCAGGCACTCTACTGCCAACACCATGAGACATATCAAAGCATTTGGGAGCTTCTGTAAGAGAATTTCTCTCATCTTCAGTTACAGTGTTGGAAAAATCCAGAGGAAATTTATTCCTCAGTATTCCATTTTGACAATCTTTTCTTATTGACATTGTGCTTTCTGCAGGATATCCATTTGTTGTATATCCTAAATGAGATGAATCATAACCCATTGTTTCTGGAAACAAACTACGTAGTATATCGAGCTCATCTTCCTGAAGCCCTATATCGTTTTGGATGAAAATTTCATGATGATGTTGTCTTGAGTTATATCTTTGGTTGTGGTTCTGGTGAAGACTAGGTACATCCAAAAACAAAGGGTCTGCCGAACTAAAGAACTCAATTCTAGCCTTCTTCCTCATGGCATAGTACTGCTTACAAATACTTCCTCTCTTCCTCATTTCAGGAAAACATCTGTATGCTTTATTAATATCTGATTCTGTAGATTTTGCTGAATGGTAAGTCCCGGAGAGTTCAAGGTCAAACATGCCAACAGAAGCTACGGCTGAAACATCAGGATCATAAAGAAGCAAGTGCCACCTATCCTTCAATTCCTTATAAGAATATCTCCTTGAAAATAGTATGGCTCCTTTAGCAAGCGCTTCCAGAGAAGCACCAGCCTGCGCATACAGAAAAATGGTTGAAATATATGTGAGATAACTCGAAAAGTGAGAATCAGATGTTCAAACTGGTAAAAGAATGTCAAACGTTACAAACAAGTCCTCCTTATTCCCGACAAATGTTTCCTCTATCCATCAAACTAACACTCAACATCAACATGCCAAATGCTCCTAAAGAGGCCCGATAATCAATATGATTAAAAATCTATGATTTGAAATGATTATTGAACCGAACAATAATCATCAAAACAGATGTAAATCCTATGTGATTACTATATTTTCATCAGATGATTAAACAACATTAAAAGATTGACCATACTACCTCGCGATCTACCACATCAAATGTTATTTGCAGTTGCTAACATGTACTCTGTTTTATGAACTCAAAAGAGACAAGTGTTAGGATAATACGTCATCCTCATTATATCCGATGAACCCTAATAAAGCTCTAACAACTGAATTTTAATTCATCATTATTGCATATAAACACTACATTTGAACTATCTACCTCAACATTTCATGACATCTCATTGATCAAGTCAATCCAATTGCAAAAATTAAAATGAAGGAAATATAACTGGATTTATTCCACTTATAAATTCCAGGTTCTAATTGCTCACCACACACAACCAATACTCCAATAGTAGTAGTACATCAACAACATAACCAAACTTGATTGCTCCCCGTGTTTTCTCATTTCTAAAAATATATATTCATAATTCCTCAAATATAAGTTATCATAAAATCTTTAAATAATTACTTAAAAACCATTTTTCAAATTAGGACTTCTACTGTTGCACTCCCTCCATCTCAAATGTTATACAACAAATACAAATATGGAGTACTTGATCATATATTGTTTGGAATTCAAACAATCAACCATCAAAAGTTCAAAATGGACAAGATTTAATCTTGTTTTGTTCCTTGGTTGAAAAGATATGTCTTGCGCAATCGGAGAAGCAATTTGATAAACAGATTTGATCGTGTAGAGATGGTGTCCGCGTGTGAGTTCTTTCAAGGCAAGGGGTGGCCTGATTCGACATTGTTGTTTGCTCCGAAATCTTTTAAGGATGAAGGGAGTATAATATATTTTCAGATATATATACAACATTTTCATAGAAATAGTCTTTCTCTTACCCTGCATTATATTTCTGTCATAAAGTACTTCGTTCACAAATTCACCATACAAACATAAAAACAGAAATCAAGAAAAATCAACAAGACCTTAACAATGAACAAGTTGGCCTTTTTATTGCGGTGAAAACTATTTCCACTGAGTGAATGTACACGGTTCACGTTCGTTTATAGTATCAAACGCATGAACACACTTCGATATTATTTTTACACTAAAAACACCGAACACATGGAACGTCGTTGGTGCTGTGGAAGTAAGGGTCGTGGAAATATGCATGCCCTTCTCTTACCCAACATTATACTACACCTATCCCAGAAAGATTATCAAGTTTGATCTGTAATGTTCAAACTTAACAAACTTCATGTTCTTAATCGGAACGTATAACATCCATTTGAATCAAACATGTGAATCAAAATGATCATGTTGGTAGTAAAATAGAATTAAAATTACTATCTTGGATATAGTTTCACCAACATATATCAAAACCCCTCAAATTAAAGAATTTGCGATCGTTTGGTGATGGAGGGTGTTATTCCCTATCATAAGGTACCCCTCAAACACAAATTCCCCTATAAACATAAAATCAAAAATCAAGAAAATTGAAATATGATAGTAAAAATACTACTCTTTTTGATATGATTTGACCATATACAACATATACGAAAAAACCCATCAAAACTCAACAATGTATTATCTTTTGAGATTGGGGGAGTTTTCTTTATCATGAAATATACTTCAAACATATTATTATGAAATTAAAATTGAAATTAAAATCAAGAAAATTGCATGAATAACTTTGAAACCTCAATCGCGTTCTTCAATGAAAGGTCGTCTTGGGGGTTCCAGACACCAGAAGTCGTCATCTTCTTCAGCTGAATAAGATTAATCGATGTCCCAAAACAATTGTCCAATTGAGACTCCAAATTACGATAATTTTTTGAATTGTAGAGAATAGTGAGAGTCAGAGTAGAGAATAGTGTGTGTTAGTTACGTACATGTGTACATGGCGCGTAAGTTGTTCACAAATCCCACAATTAGTGCTAAACTTTATGTTTTGGTATTTAATTAATGGGTTAATGGCATCAAAAATCACTAAAAATATCTAATATTTCCAGTTTGATCAGCCTCATTTTAAATGAATCATGTTGGATCACTCAACTGCATTTATTTGGGAAAACTTGGTCACTGGGTCGTTTTGAAAGATTTTTTCCTAAGTTTTTAACGAGGGCAATTTTGCCTGTTCACATTTATAGACATTTAATCATCATCTTTTAAAAAAATTATATTAATTTCTTTTTTTTTTAAATTGTATTTTTTTTTAAATTAACTTTTTTAAAAACTTTTTTTTTAAAATAATAAAAATAAAACATGAAAGACTAATTAGCTAATAAAAGACATGAAAATTCAATTAAGAAAAAAGAAAAATAAATTTCTTATTTTAATATTTTTTTTAAACGGTAAAAAATTAAAAAGAAACTATTATCTTTTTAAAATGAAAAAAAATTAAGAATTTAATTTTCTTTTAAGAAAAATGATAATTAAATGTCTATAAATGTGAAATGACAAAATTGCCATCATTACAAAATTACAAAATGCACCCAAAATCTTTCAAAACGGGTCAGTGACCAAGTTTTCCAAAAAAAAAATGCAGTTGAGTGATCTAACATGGTCCATTTAAAATGATGGTGACTCAACTGGTAATGTTAGATACTTTCAATGATCTTTGATGCCATTAACCCTTAATTAATTAATGTCCATTTTAATGTTTTGGAAACTATTTAATAAATTTATATTTTCCTTTAAGAAATTATTTCATTGATGTCTTTAGGAAATTATTTCATTGATGTCCATTTTCCTCATTTGGAAATATTAAAAGAATATATTATTAATTTATTTTTTCAATTCAAGCCATATCATTACATTGAGAAAACGCCTACTATAATAACAAAACATTCACATAGCATTCATGAAAAGTAAAGGAAACCATTAAAGGGCTCATAAAAACCAAGATGGGGTGTTGAAAAGAAAACCATTAAAGGGCTCATGAAAACCAAGATGGGGCGTTGAAAGCCATTCCACTTCCAAGACTCCCCTATGATTTTAATGTGTAATTGAATGTGTCTCATTTGTTGATGGAGCGATTAACATACTAAATTTTTTTTCCCATATGATTTGTCAAGTAAAGAATGTCACCAATAAGTGCTTCCACCTCTTACTAAATCTTTCTAATTTATTTTGAATTAGTGAATTGCATGAAATATTTAAAATGATAAAGAAATTAGATTTAGCCAATGTAAGTCAGTTTTAATAAGTTAGAAGATTGATTTCCATGAAGAAGCTAAGATAGAGGGGATTAGGAAGAGAAGAGCATTAATTCATGAATAAAGAGATTCTTGGGGAAGAGGGGGGGGGGGGGGGGGGGGGTGAATGAAATAAGTCTAAATAGTTAGTATAATAATAATGTGTACGTCTTGACTTAGTTACCTTTCATACTTTTGTGCTTAAAAAAGAGATTTCACATAAATTGGTCGAAAATAGATAGGTTGTACTGTCTAATAACCCGAGTGATGTATTTGGGTCGAAAGTGAACGTTAATGATAAATGTGGTAAATAAATAAAAAGTTAGTGATATCCAGTGTTATTTGCCCAAAAAAATATATCTAATATAAAGGAAATATTATAACAATGGTGGGGGTATATAATGATGAGTTGGAAGGATGTTGAATTTTATTAAACAAGTCCATTATAGGAAGTAAAAGTTGGGTGGGTTGTGGATCTTAAATTATTAATTGGAATAGAAAAAAGATGACGTGAACTGTTGAAAAATGAAAAATCATGTTTTTTTTAAAAAAGGGTACCCTTTAATTTTATTAATAGGAATAATCCACTACAATCATCAATACAATCGGTAAACTAGTGAGAGAAATCATCTCTCTAACCAATTTCCTTGTTAGAAAGAGGGCTCGAACTCGAGACATCCGCTAGAGGTGTCAGCATGCTTTGCCACGGGACAATGCGGAAAAATCACGCTTTGAATGTATTTAGCATTGTACATGCATTACACAAATTACAACTTGGAACAAGTAGTGCAACGCAACAGCAACGATTTAGGCTAACATACATATCTATGAGTACTATGAAGTCATGTTTAGGAATTCATAACTTGTCCGATCCGATCCATAACATAATAAACAAAGCATCCCAAATCAATTGAGGCGTAGACAATAAGTTCCAAAAGCAACATCATGAAGATGATGAAAATCATTAGGATGAGAATAATCATGCAAACGAAGAGCATAGAGATTAGGCATTCCATTTGCAATAAATGCATCTTCGTTTTCAACAATTTCATATGATTCTCCACCTTTCGTTTCCTTCAATAACAAGAGTAGACATATCGTATACTAAGTATTAATCAATGCAAGAATTAGAAATTGAATTCAATATGAAAATAATTGGACAATAAAATTGGGATATTGTATACTTACAAGTTCGTGCATTAAATTTCCATATCTTTCCTTCAAATTTCTCAACTACAATATATGGAATACATCAAAATGGTAAGTGGGAATATTATATACGGCAAATGATCAGAATCATCACCATCACCGATTTTGTTAGACTTTATTGGGGGATATTTTTGGTATAATTCACACTACTATGATCATCATAAATGTCTATTTAAGATTTTAAAAGATGAAGATTTTGTTGCGAATTTTTCTTTTCTTATGAAGATTATGTTATAATTTCAAGTTTTTAATGTTATTTTGTTATAAATATTTTCTGTTATTAATGTTATTTTTATTTCAATTTAATGATTGTATGATTTGTTATTACATTATTATAATTAATTGTTTAAATAAATAATTTACTAATCCAATTAAACTTAAAATTCATAAATAAGCTAATTGAGCTAGCTCGAAGCTTGGCTCGAGAATGACTCGGCCCGGCGAGCTTTTACCGAGCCAAAGATTGTTGAAATGGGGCTCGGCTCGGGTACAACTTTATATGCAAGTAATGCAACACACTTAGTGGTAGGCTAATCGGTGATGGGTTCAAAATTTTTGAAATATAAGTGATTAATTCAAAACTTTTGAAACATAAACGATGAACAGAAAGCGTTTGATTCTGACAATTTACGATAATATATATTGTGATAAAAATGTCTTTTTAACATGAAGTTCAAGATTTCATACCTTCTTGTTGGTGGTACCAGTTTGAGTTTTGATCACGTGATACTGAAATAAAATAAGGTATATCAAAATAATTGTGAGTATCGCTCTTTAATTTGGGATGGAAGAAGTAGAATAAAATAATGTCTAAAAACTGGTGAAAACTATCTTGATTGCATTTATTTTCACTTTCAAATTGTTGTATAGTACTCAATCCTCATAATTGTGAAGTGTTGCATGTTTTTAAGATAATTATTGATATTATTATTGTTCAATAATCCTCGAAAGAGATATAAATGTTGAATATAATCCCGATTAACACTAATATAAAACTTTTACGAATAAACATAAGCTTGCCATAATATTTGTGTCATTTTCAAAAGACTTGTGCACAATAATCACCTCAAGGGTTAGTTGCTCTATGACGTTTCCGTTAGTTGCGAGATTATGCTACAACATTCTTGTGTTATTTTTAAAGGGATTAATCTATATCATTATAATTATTTAAGATTAAATTACAACTTAATCTCACAGTATGTATGATCAAATAGTCAATAAGCTCAATGATTCTCAAACCATGCGAACACAAAATTATATTATGAAAATAACAAAAAAAAAAGTTCGAAAAAATATTTTAGAAAAATAATCAATGATCTCAACTTCGATCATATATATTACTCCTGCATTAGAATAATACAATAATTTTAAGCTAACCTTTCTCTCTCGAATTTCGGATTGTGCAGTTGTCATTTCTTCCTGCAGATCTACCATTTCCGCCAAGCTGCTCAAACCGCTCGCATCTTCACCCTTTCTCAACCTAATTTCAAAATATAAATGTAAATTATAAATTAATTAAAAATCGACAGTTGTCATTGCAAGGAATCAAACCCGAGCCTCGTATAGCGAGCGACATCCGAAGGCCTCCTAATTAGATGTACTATACTCCCTCCATCCCTTTTTGTAAGGGACATTTTATTTTGCACAAATTTTTAGGACAATTTAAATTTATCTCACAAATCAAGTTTTCCCTCCATTTTTTTGAATTAAATGAGAATCAATTAAGGGATTTCTATTTTGGGAATATAGCTCTATCAAAAAGGATGGAGGGAGTATTATTCTTACAACAATACCAATTTGTTTGATATAGACTACTTTACTTACATAATTTCTCCCCTTAGCTTATTGTTGATTTCCTTCAACCTTTCCAAATTATCCTGCATTTTCTGCACAAAACGAAAATACTTATTTAATTTATTCTAAAGAACACAAAATTAAACCCCAACTTATTTATTTTCCAAACAAAAATCTAAAACCTAGAAATTAATCAGACCTCATAGTGTGAGCTCCATAAATCTACCCCAACAGTCTGCTGGTAGAGATCAATCATTTGCTTGGTCCTATTACAAAGTATTGTCCGTAAGATGCATTATAATAAGTGATAGACTATTCATAAAATGTAACAGACGATCTAATATTTTTACGAGGCTATATGTATGTATAAAACATACGTCGTCGAAGGACTGGTGTACTCATGGAGCTTCCTTGAGTTTGCATACATGATTAATGAAACCTTAGCATCGCATAGAACTGAGAGTTCATTAGCTTTCTTGATGATACCATTTCTTCTCTTGGAAAAAGTGACTTGCCTGTTTGTTGTGTTCTCAATCTTCTTGATCTCAGTTCTCCCACGTCCCATTTTGATTGTCCTATTTGCTTCAAACCCAACAAATGAATTGCCTCAAAGATGATGAGGAAGTTGGACATTTATGTGGGAGTGGTTTTGGGTGTAATAATTGTTGTTACTATATTTGGTGTGGAGTTAGAAAGTGTCATGTTTGTGTATCTAAATTTGGAAGCCTTCATTTTTTTTATTGATGCTTTTTAGTACTTGTCACGTGCCTGTGGGTCTAGTACTCTGGTTGATCTTGACATGTCGAGTGGTAAAGTTGTCAATGTAAGAATTGAGAAAGATGTGATGTGTTTCTTTCCAATTTTGATTACCGAAATGGAAATGTAGATGAGAGGGGAAAGGGTAAGAAGAAAAATTGTGAGGTGGTAGTCGTTTATAGAATGATCCTTTTTATGAGAACCGCAATCGCAAATCACGTCAGTCAGATAAACTACATTACACAAGTCATACTGAGGTAAACTACATTAGACAGGTCATGTATGACAGACTCGACCAATAGAGTATTTGTAATTAATCACACCATGGAAAGAAATCAACAAATTGAGATTAGGAGATAAATGTTGCAGTTTCATATAGACATTGATCGATGACATTATCAAATCCTCAAATCCCATAAAGACAATAAAGATAACAAACAGTGAAACAGAGAATACAAATTCTTTGCTACATACATAACAACATAAATAAAGAACTGTAATGTAAACATGAAGGACGTTGGACAAGGTATTTTAATCAAGAATTTATCTTCCTGCAATTCTTTCTGATCTCTCCCCTGGAGCCAGTTAAAGGGGAGACATTCCCCATCTTAACCATCGATTTGGCGAAGTGGTCGAAGAAAAGCTGATTATTCTGAGCATATTGTTTCACTAACTGGAGAGATTCTTGATTCTTGGTGACGAGTACCTCGTCGGAGTTCAGCAAGCCCTTGAAAGCTAACAGGTTCTTGAAGTAGCTGTTATCAAACTTGAAGGGGCTCACAGGGTCTAGGGGGAACAAGTTTTGATCACCCCCTGATTTTGGGCACCTCGTACGCAATTGAGCCGCGTATGATTGATCCAATGTGAAATCAGGTTTAGCATTGCCTGTTTGATTGTAGAGCCTCTGCCTGAAGCTAGTACATCTTGAAAATCCAATGGTGTGACTTCCTGCAAGCGATAAAATTCTTAAACTACAAGCAGGGTCGGATTTAGGACATTAGTAGTAGGTGTTTGCTTTCGCGTTCATAAATATACATAATTTACTATTAGTATATTCGCGTTCGTGAATATACATAATCCACTAATGCTACTGATTACTGAGTGGTCGTTTCTTGAGATATAAATGAGTTTATTTGTTCTTGAAATGAGGTGATCAAATGTACCAGAAAGGGCAACAAGATCGACGAGGTTGAGTCCTTTAAGCTTGAATTTGGTGAAAATTGTCTGAAATGTGTTGTTGGGAGCAGGAATGTTTTGGTTGGAACCACTCAGGCTAGCTCCTCTGGCATCTCTTCTCCCCAATGGAACCACCCAGCCTGGTCCTCCGGCCTGAATGAGGAGAAACTGTGAGACTGTTTCTTTTAACATGCATTTTCTATTCGAAAAACAGTAATATATACTTACAATAACTGTGGAATCCCTGGCAGCTAGAGCCATGACATCTGCACAGGAGACGGTCTGAGGACACGCTTGCTCTAGCGCGGATTTGATCTCATCGATGACTTCAAATCCCCGGGCAGAGTTCCTGTTAGGATTTGATCCCTTTTCGCTAATTATGCTTCCAGCGTTGTCTAGGAGAATGGAGGCATCACATCCCTGAAAGACAATAAGTTAGTCCTTTCAGGTGACAGAATCAGGATTTAAGATGAGCACGACGAAACAAACACAATATCTGAGAGACAAATTATTAAGCTCAAGTCTTGACAAACCTTGACAAAACAATCATGGAAATGCAGCCTGAGTAAAGAAGCTGCCATTCTGGGATCTCTAGAGACGGCCTTCGCGATGACGGATTTGACGATTTCTTGTGCCTTAGGACATGATCGATCATAGAACTGAGGGTAGAGATAACCACTACCTCTTGATACTGTCTTGTGAGACATGCAAATTGGTACAAAAACAAGAAGAGACAGTAGCAAAGAAATGCACTTTGATTGAAACATTGTTGTCAACTTAGTTGTTTGTTAAAGAATAAACGATTTGATTTGATTTTATGAAATGAAGAGGGAATTGTGAGAATATATAAAGGAGTTGGAGTGTGGGAAGACATCTTGATTATGGAGTTGGTAACCTTTTAGTTATAGACAACTTATTTTTGTGAAGAATAATGCATGTTAATGGTTTAGTTTTTGCCTGATTGGATTTCCACAACAAAGTTAGGAACACTTTTTTCGTAAATTAATGATAAAAGTATGAAATATGATAGTATTACAAAGAACAAATCATAATTGCGTAACTAATAAACTGATAGAGTATATGCTAACCAATAGACTTTTAAAATCAAATATGAGATAACATGCAAATCTAAACGTTTTCATTGGAAGCTTAGTCATATGCCACCAGCGCGCGGACGAGTTAGGAACACTTGGATACATAACATGCAAACCTGTTTTGGTGAAGAATAATGTTAATGGTTTAGTGGCCGCATGAACGGTAGGAGAACTGCTCCATATTCTTTTTGTTAGAGCTGCCTCTTACTTAATGAACTCCAAATTAAACAAACACGTAAAACAAATTCGAACCAACATCTACATACTTTCGAATTTAATTTGGACTCTAATTATAGGCTTTTTTTTTTACGAATATATCATGTGCTCATTCCTCAACAGTCAACACCATCATGTATGTTGGCAAGGGAAACGGAAAATAAACAAGACTATAGAGTCACGAAACTTTTTTGTCATAAGTCAACAATTCATCAAAAAATAGTAGGGAATAAAGGAAGAGAAATAGTATTGATAGAATAATAATTTAACCTTTTAAGGGCATAAATCCTTCCGTAATAATATAGCAGATATCGAACTACAGAAAATTGATTAATTAATCTAATTCAAATTACGCACACAAAAATTTACTTCATCCTTTATTCCCTCGACGAATTGAGAGAGTTTAACTCAATGAAGTTGTTGGTGTCGTAAAAAAGCTCTGTTATTCCTTTGATTTCATATCACATAAATGAAAGTGGGCAAGCCTACTCCTAGCTGCTTGTTCTTCTATATAAGACTCCTCACTGTGAGTAGTTGTTGGTAGAGCTCTTTCTCTGGACTCCAAGACAAGGCCTGCGTGTATGGATCTAGTCTCATCACAAAAAGTCTCCCCAACTGAGCACTTAATGAACAGACAAACAAAAATGGGCATGGCTCTCATTCTCTTCACTCAACACACATTTGGCATCCCCGGTCACCAAGGCTGACTCAGGATTTTCATATGGGGTAACGATAATATATAAAATTGTTTAACACTTTTTCGAAGATTATGAATATTAAATTAATAAAATTAAATGACAATTGAAACTAATTCAACTTTGTCGGCATTCTTCTCTTTTTCATTGTTTGAAACAGGTTAATAATATCTCTATCATCAACAATGCCAAAAACAAAATAATATATATATAATTAACAACACAACTAACCACCAATTAAAATAATTATATATCTAATAAATTAAAATAATAGAATCTTAAATTAATTTTTCTACCTTATACGACTTATTCATTGAAAAAGTAATCACATATAATTATATAATAATATAGGAAACATATAAGTAATATGATAATTATTTATAACCTGACACCATTGATTTAAGAATTTCGGTGATGAGATCACCCTATATAATTTTGCATATAAAATGTGTTTGAATGGGTAAGCAAATAAACAATACACCTTTTGTGTCCTAAATTAAACTATTAACACTTACACACTTTCCATTTTTGTCTAATTACTATCTAGGTCCGTCCCTGACTCTCATGCCACATTTTAGTAGTCTATTTTTGGTATACACATTCGTTACATAATATCACTTAATATAACACTTACACACTTTCCCCTTTTGTCTAGTTACTATCTAGGTCCGCCCCTGACTCTCATGCCACATTTTAATAGTCTATTCTTGGTATACACATTCGTTACATAATATCACTTAATATATCTATATATATATGTATATATATAAACATATTTACTTATCTATTATTACAATATAATAATAATGAGCTTAATTATTTCAACATAAAATTAGTCATCGTTCGATTTTTATCAGTTCCCATAAACCAAACCAAACATCAGTTCGATTCCATCAAAAGAGGAACCTAGATCTGTTCGGTTCCAAAAAAGTGGACTATTTTCAATTCGATTGGCTTGGTTTCAATTTTCCTGTACACCCCTACTTACTTTGATCCAAACAAGCCATAAAAAGATATGTACTCCATTTAGAGTATCAAGTTGCATCCTTAATATATAAACAATTAATGTCATAGTGTAAATATATTAGCTCTATAAAATATAATATGTTCCCCCTAATCATCCTTTTAAGAAAGTCGTCGATTGATTGCCTGATTTAAGGAAAACCAAGTGTTCTTGTATGTACCAAATTAAACGTTGCAAAAAGGCATCTAAACTCCTCAACATTCAATAATCAAATAATGAGCTAACCATTGCCCCACAACTAATAACCCCATCTCGAGACTCAATCAAATTAAACTCTCATAATAAGATGACATGAGTAGACTCAATAAAACATCACATAATAAAAAAATAAAATTTAAGAGTCGAAAACGTCATAAAAAAAAAACAGAGGGAGTATTTATAAATGATACGCTCATTTAAGGCGCCCTGCTTGGCTAGCCCATCGCCCAACAGAGGAGGTGAATTCGGGATGTGCCTCTAGCGGCTCGGTACTCCACCTCAAGAGTGCTCAGAATAGGCTGGGTAACCACCCACAAGCAGATCTTTCCTTAAACAAATGCAGAGTTACTCATGCACCTGCCGTGAATCGAACCCACACACTTGTAGAGAAACACACTCTTATAGTGAAACTCCTTACCATTTGAATTATGTCCGTGGGCTCGGAGGGAGTACTATTTATTGTTGTGTTGTTAACTTGTTATCCTAATGTGTAGACCAAATGGAGCCCTCTGAGTTCATATTTGCAAAGAAGATGAAAAATGGATGTGGTTCCACGACATGGTGCATCACATACATGCAATGAGATGAAATTTAGGCCACATGTTATAAGATACGGAGTATAACAATGTGAGACGAGCAGATATATTATTTATGATGAGTACCCTATATCCCATAATCCATAAAGATGAAAAGATAATGAAGAATATGAAATCATTGAGAAATCATTTATTCTTACTGTTTGCCTTTATCTCTTTTCTGTTGTTGGACGAAGTTTCCTTCATATGTACAAAACCCATATGATATGTATATGTGGTGGCCCTTGGTATCAAATTTTGCAATGTAAGGAGGACCGTCTTTAGAATAGTGTCATTAGGTTATTTCGGCCTACACTATCCACACACCAAAACAGTGTGCTTTTATGTTCAAACTTACCATTTTATTTCTATGTAAAAGTCCCTCAATTACTATACTTACAAATAAGAGGCATGCATAATCATAATTTTACCCCCAAAATTTATTATTTGAGTGTGCGTATAACATATCAGGATTTCGTACAATGTTATTTGAAAAGGTCTTTCATTTAAAAAAAATCAAAAGGTCCTTCATTTAAATGAATATATATATATAACTAAGAAGTATAAACTATTGTCAATATTTTTGAAGTCCCACATGCATTCTTCAGTATCCCATGAAAGACTACTTAGTGGGTTGGCGATGAGAGCGATTGAAAATACTTTTTAGATAAAATTTAATTAGATATCAAGTTGATTGATGATTTTAGCTTTGAAAAATAGTAAGAGCTCTTCGCAACATTACTGTCAATGAATGTTCGCATAATCCATATAAAACTGATTTTTATATTTTCAATGTGATTTATGGTGGCCGGTCATAAATTAATAGTGTGATTGAACTATTATTTTATTTCGATGATATTAAAAGGTTATTAAATATGTTAATATAAGAAACACTTATACAACACATTCTTTTTTTATAAATTAGTGATAGGAAATACAATTACGTGTATATATTTCCAAGGCCCTACTTTTTTCCAAAAATATCCTTACCGAACCAGTGAATTCAAGGTTGGAATGCTTACCCAACCTCAGATTCACCGGTTCGGTAAGGGTATTTTCGGAAAAAAAATTGGGCCTTGGAAATATTATTTACCTTACTCTCTCCATTTCAATTTCTTTCTCCACTTTTCCCAAAATGAAAATCCCAAAATTCGTTCATGTTTAGTTCAAATTTGTGAAGGGAAAATAGAATAATAATGTGAAATAAATTTGAATCTTTCTAAAACTTTGTGCAAAAATAAAGTGAACAAACAAAATGGAATGGAGGAAGAACTAAATATAGTAATTAAAGTATATCACAAATAATGAATAGAAAAATATTTAAGTAAAATAATATCAACACCTCATGTACTATTATCACTCAATATTAATGATATATTGAAACTCAACACCTCATATATATTTAAAGCTCGGATCAAATATCAGTAGGCTAATAACCATCGATAGTTACAAAACACATACTCCGTATTTAATAAATAGATGGTGGAGAAAAGGTTTGACGATGTTAAAGACAAAACATATGACGTCCAAAATGAAAAAGGTTAGTCCATTAACCTATAGAAAGCTGACTTGCAAGTTGCAATCCCTATGTTTTGATTAATGTTAAAGTGGCTACCTGGGGGGTCTTGTAATATGTACCTTATTTAAGTGTTGTCGCATCACTCGTGGAATCCTGGTGTTTCAGCCATACAACTTTATTGATTACTGTAGCAATTAGAGAGCACATAGTTTCAAACCAAGAGACTTTGGGGATAAATAATTTGGCTTCGGGAATTCATAGTTTCAATTATGTGATAATATTGGTGATAAATTGAATTTATATACACAAAAATTATTGGATATATCAAGACTAGATAGTTTCTAAAATGACTATGTTCATCTCATTTTATTTCGATGTCTAGTTGTTTTTTGAATAATTCGCCAATTTTTTGTATGGAAAAATACGAAGTTCTAAATTTGTATGTATTTGAAAATCTTCTAATGGTTAGACCAACTCAATATGTTATGTATCCCCAAATATATAACAATCAGTCTTTTTAGAGATACATTATACATTATTTTCTCAATTTTAAACAACGAAGTGACTATTTCATTCGTGATACTATCTTAATAAACTTAACTTGGTCGATTTCTATTTCAATTTTAATTTCATGTCTAATAGACATATCTTTTTTCTTAAACTTTCTTTGTGGGAAATAATAGTTATTCCTAAAGTATTGATTAATTTCTTCCAATGAATTAACAATTATAGCCCATCAAAGCGTCGGTACATAATGCTCTAGACACATGTTTGAAGAATGAACTACAACCCCACATGACAATAGTACATACTATCTCCAATTTAAAATATTCTCTCCGTCCATATTTTAACGGACCGGTTACGGTTCCGTATAGATTTATTCCGTATAGAATTCCGTACAGAAAAATAGTTACACAATAACCCATGAAGAAATAATAATTACATCTTCAATCCCCACTCCAACCACCAATATTTGTATATTAACCCTTTACGGAATGTGTACGGGATATTTCTATAAGGCACCCTAACTTTCTACATATTTTAAGGATCATTTAATTTTGAATAAAGATTAAAGAAAATTTAAACTCATTTTATAAATATAATTTTTCCTCCATTTTATTACTGAATTTGGTAAAATAAAACCTAAAAAATAAATCTCTTTACACTACAACGGTACAACCCTTAAGGAACGGAGCGAGTAATTATCCTTCTAGTAATAATAAGAAAATTCAATATAATCGTTTTTTGCGCAAATCAAATCAAAAGATACAATTTTTTCTCTTTACATTCCCATTTACATACTATACGGATGTTGATGTACTTAAAAGCTAGAGTATTAACGCAATTGTACGAGAGTATAAAAGTAAATGTATAGATGTATTAATGATTTCTTATTTTACGTATGAAAATTCTAGAATGTTAAGTATATGAAGACTCCCTTTTCATAGAGTAAGGAGCGGAGCCTGTGTTGATCGATGCCTTGACTCATCTCATTCGTCTACTCCATAACAGGATGTATAGAGGCCGTTAGGATGACGATTTCATTCAGTACACCACGAATGCAAGAAGTGCATTGTGCTCTAATCGTGCAAATAGATGTTGCCTAGCGATCTTATTTATACACGACCCAAGTACCAACTAGTTTCATGTATCAAGAACTTAAGGTACACTTTCCAAATTGCAGAAAATCACAGTTATGGAACCTCAAACTTCTGTCAACACCCTCAAATGCCAATCATCACAACAACCAATCATCACTATAACAGAACCTCATCTTAATTGCAAATCATTGCCTCCCATGTTGGATATCTCCTTCTCCTCATACCTAAAGCATAAAGAATCTCTCAACCTCCCCCCAAAAATTGATGATTCTGAGATCAATGTGTTTGATGCACACAAGTACTTTAATGAACCCAACGAGACAACGATAGACAAGCCCCTCTCGTTACCAAATCATCGTCAAAATAACGTTGATGCGCGTGATGTATCAACGATTCCTTGCAGATTATCGGCAGTTTCATCAGCTGATGGCTGTGAAAGAAACTACAAGACGACTTCTTTTCGTGCAACGCCAACAGCTTCCTCTGAAGCTAGTTGGAACAGTCGAAGAGGACTACTGTCAAATCGTCCAGGCTGGGTGAAGAATCTTGTTACTGATAAACATGGCAAGAAGAAGAGTTCAACTTCGAGATGGGCATTTTGTCGAAAATGCCCATGTTCGGGGAAGAAATCAGTGAGAGTAGAGGAACCAAGTACAGAAAATAGAACCACAGAAGCCAAAATCAAGAATTCAAGTCCCAAAACAAAGCAGAGTGAAATCAAACCAGAAAAAATATCCATCATCCCTCAGGATCCTTCAATATTATCGAAAATGGCTCCGGAAAGGCAACAAAGAATAGTCTCAAATACAATCACTCTTTCAGCAGAAAGATTCCAGGCACCAAGAAATTCTCAGCAACAATGTGTATCTGTCCTGAAAAGGTCATTTGGAGATGGCCCAACAAGTTTTTCCTTCCCTGTTTTAGCCCCCTCATTCCCACCAAAACCTGTCCAGAAACCCCCGGTAACCCCTGGTGAAGAACCCGGGCGGTTTTCGTTAGATGTCTTCCAGCCAAAAACCGAACCAATCCGAAAAGAGTCGATGGAAATTCAAGCTCAAACAGACGATGATATCGAAAGCGATGCAAGTTCAGATTTATTCGAAATCGAGAGCTTTGCGACAGGCCATCGTCGTGATTCCCTGGATGATGTAGCCAGGTTTAGTTCAGGAAAATGCCCAGGAAGCAAGTTCGATAGTCCGTTGGATGAGATCACAGAATGTTATGCACCAAGTGAAGTTAGTGTTGATTGGAGTGTTACAACAGCAGAAGGATTCGATAGGAAAAGTGTCGGAAATTATTCAATGTCTGTTTCAGAAATTTGTCAATTATCAAGATTAAGAAATACTATTGAAGATGGCAATGAATTTGGAAAGAAGAAAGGGATGGGGTTGTTGAGCTGTCGACATGAGAATTCTGTAAGTGTGGGACAACGTAAGATTAAATGTGTCCCTGAAGGTCATTGTTATCTCTAAAATTTAAAATACAAGATTTAGTTTGTACAAGGAGCGAATTTTGTGGGTGATTAAAATACAAGCTTTAGTCCCGAATCGAGATACATCTCGTTAGGACTTATTGAACAAAAGAGGATTTTAATAGACATATATGGTGATCTTGTACCGTAGGTTGCATTGTTTTGGTCAATGCTTCAGTTGTTGAGCTCGTGTGCAGATGGAGATTATCAAGTACATTTATTTGCATATTTATTTGTTCAGTTATTTTTAAGTGACGTTTTCTAATTATAATTATAATGAAGCTATATATTATCAACAAATAATAAATGAGATATTTTGTGTGAATGAATAATACGTTGAATAAGTTTATGAGCTTGGGCATAAGTGAGAGGAGCAAATAATAATGCTTCCAAGCAAATAGCAAAGATATACGGACCATGAGATCCCCTTGTCTTGCACCACATTTTTAGAATATAATGGAGCTCAAACTTTACCATAATTACCAAAAATTGCCGCAAGCAAAACAAGGGTACCAAGGGAGAAATCCCAATTGACTTATATCAACTGTGTAACTATGTTTTATATGAACAAACTTCCATGTAACAAAACTTAGGATCAATCGGCAGAACCAATCAAAGGAGGCAAAGCAAGTTCAAAACAATAAGGAAAGATAGTAATGAGAAAATAAATAGTTGGCGTTTTCAATTTGTAATGCAATATTTAAATAATTTTTTCTCTTTAGCTTTATTAAATTTTCATAGTAAAATGTAATTATTTAGTAATATGCATCTTCTATTATATATATGTTATCATTTATTTCCTATATTGTTTCATTAATTAGAGACATCTTTGTAACATTACCCTATTTTCTAATAGTTGTACAAATTTGTAACGCCCGGCCCCGACCCCCGGGAACCGGGTCGGAACGTTACTTGATTTGATGAACTGACCTCACAAACCATCACGGGTCTTTCCAGCACGTTTTGTCCTCACTCACGTGCTCACGATGACACTTCCCAGTGGGTCACCCATCCTAGAATTACCCCAGGTCAAGCACGCTTAACTTTGAAGTTCTTCTAAGTTGGGCTACCAAAAAGAATATGCATCTTAATGGTATGGATAGTACCAATCAAATCAAATCAAACATATCACATCACCCACTCTGGGCCAGGTATTACAAAATTGCTAGAACGTCAACTATTTCGGGACGGAGGAGTAGTTAGTAAGATAGGTCGTCTTCCTAAATTCATGCACTTAGATTCACCTCATTTTCATTACCCATCAAATTGGAGTGTAATGTAGGTGAACAATGTTTTCAGTTATATTTTGCATCTTTTCACCTAAACTCGCCTCTATAAATTAAATAGTATTGTATTCAAACAACATTTTAATACATTTGCCTATGTTTACGTGGATTACGTTCACCCAAACAACATTTTATTACATGCATTCACCTAGATTCACCTGAAATTACATTCAATTACGTTAATTTTTACTCCCTCCGTCCCTAAAAGATTGTCGCATTTTGACTTTTGTTAGTCAAACATTACAAAATTTGATCATGAATTCCCACTAAAAGATAAGAACTATTATAGTCTTGTGGGACCTTGTTAGATTCGTCTTAAGATATATTTTTGAAATATTAACTTTTTATAATTTTTTCGCATGTAGAATAATAGATATTTATGTTTTAAATCGTGTTTTGTTGACCACCAAAAGTCAAAATGTGACAACCTTTTAGAGATGGAGGGAGTAATTATTATACTCTCCTAGATTCACCTAAAATCAAATGTACCAAAAAAAGTGAGTCCGGATTCGGTGCATCAATAATTCGGTGCACCCGGTGCATCAGGTACCCATTTAAAGGTTTTACGTGGGTATTGTACCCACTTGAAACTTCATCATTGGTACTTGTACCCAAATTCTACTATAACAATTGTACAATACCACATATTTATTTTTGATTGATAAATATGTGGTATTGTACCATTGTTATAGTACAATTTGGGTACAAGTACCAATGATGAAGTTTTAAGTGGGTACAGTACCCACCTGAAATCTTTAAATGGGTACCTGATGCACCTGATGCACCTGATGCATGGAAGTATTGATGCACCGAATCTTTTCACAAAAAAGTTGGACGTTTTTTTTGGTCTCAAATGATAAAAGTTACAAATAATTATGTGATATGAGATACTTTCGAAATTAAGCAAATGATAGTCTAAGCTCCAAATGAACAACTTAATTGGAAAAGTATGTTTAAATATGATCTTCTTGGAAAGAGGCTCGCCGGCTCAGGTCCAGTACTACTACCAGTCTACACTACGTTAGAAGGTTTGGATAATTGGACGTCATTTCTGTAGGCTATAAATACCGTTCAATTTGGTGCCCTATTCTACAATAACCCTAATTTTATTCCAAAGCTTCGAGTAGAACCCTAGTTAACAATGGAGTTGGGGGCCAGCAACAACACCAAAGCTTCAAAGAAATGTGTTTGTATTTCATCGGATGTGGTTGCAGATATACTCATCAGGCTCCCACCCGAATCCATCTGGAAACTCAGATATGCATGCAAACAGTGGCTCTCTCTAATCACATCTCCTCAATTCATCAAATCCCATCTATATTTCTCAACAATATCCAAACCCTGTCCAAATTATTCCCTACTTTTGGCACAAAATAATTCTCCAAATCCAGCATTCCTCACTTGTTCACTCTCCCTCGACATAAGTGACTCTACCTACTATGTTATTTCGACTGCTCTTGGTTTTCCTAATAATAAGGCTTATAAACCTTTCCGTATTACTGGTGCATGCAATGGTTTGTTATCTATAGTTTCTGATGCGCATGATCGGTTGTTACTGTGCAACCCAATTACCCGAAAGGCGAAAGAATTGCCACCACCAATAATAAGCTCAATCAAGAACACTTATGATCACATGTTCTTGTTCTCACCCATTACATATGGATTTTGTTATGATGAGTTGAATGATGACTATATATTGGTTCAACTGCGACGTTCGCGGTTCGCCCAGCTTGGCACTTGTATGAAAATTTATAGCTTAAGGGCTAATTCTTGGGGGGAGGATATTAGAGTACTAGTTGATAACGGATATAAGTGTGTAGGTTATGGGCTCCCTCTTGGTCGCGTACTCTACTGGATTTGTGAAAGGGGTCCCACAGCCTCGTGGACTCAACTGGCACGAATCAAAAGGAGTCCGCCACTATCCCAAATGTTTATGTTAGATACTGCAACTTACACTTATGGAACTTTGGAGGGTCCTGAATATGGTGATTCAACAGGAAGTTGGGGCATTTTGGATCTCGATGGATGTCTTGGCGTATACCAGCAATCAGTCGACAAAACTCGAGTGGATATTTGGAAGATGAAGGAGAAAACATGGAGTAAGATAATGACATTGCCTGGTTGTGTGGATGCATGCTTTGGTCATCAATGGCCTGTGCAAGACACTGTGTTAGGGGATCATGAAAAATGTAATTTGATGATTTATGATTCACGAAACAACTCGTTTATAAAATTCGAGATTGGCAACCTCAAGTCGTATCACCGTTTTCCGGTTGCAGCATTCGTAGGAAGTTTGGTAGATCCTAATAATTTCGATGGCCAGTGATTGTTTTGCTTCTTATTGTCTTCTATGATATTTTATGTGGTACCTTATATGAAACAGAATTATAAGAATTATGTTGGATTCCTGGAATATAACATTAGTCTCTTGAACAAGAGAAGAATTATAAGAATTATGTTGGATTCCTGGAATATAACATTAGTCTCTTGAACAAGAGAAGAATTATAAGAATTATGTTGGATTCCTGGAATATAACATTAGTCTCTTGAACAAGAGAAGGATTTGCATATCTTAATGTTTGAAACAATTATGCTATGTCTTGTACGCATCCTAATACGCGATCGGTTTGAAAATCCAGCACTTAGTCGACCTGGTATCTTGTTTTACCCGATACTTAGTTCAAAAGACCAATATTCGTTTTCAATCCAGAACGTAGGTTCTGTTCCAGATTACCCTGTTCATGAACAACTCTAACGAAAGAAAAATTTGATCATTGTGAGATCTATGGGATAAACACTAGGAAGGAGACACCAAATTTAACAATTCCTACAGTATATAAAAAAACCAGATGAAGTTCTTCCCTTCAGGATCCAACTGATGCAAAGCAGACTCCATTTTCCTTCATGTGCTGTGTCTATCGCCTCAATAATATATAATTCTAAGACCAATGTAGATAGATACTTCCCAAATCTGCAGTAGTAAAAGATTGCAGAAATCGAAGTCCACTGTTTCCTTCACTTCCTACTAGAGTGTAGAGTGCACAAAACGGTTTTTCCCATTGCCTTGCGTCTGAATTCATGCCCATGCAACCTTCACATTAGCATATTACCCCTCGCTCTTGAGCCTCCAAAATCCTATAAGAATGATCATAGCATCTCAGCCAAACTTTCAGGTTGTGAATCGAGCTAACTTGATATTGCAGATTCGTGAGCTCGTCCACAATGAATTTTCACCTCGTATTATCCTCTGAACTGAAAAAGCTTGGTCATCTTCGTACTGTCATTGACCAATTCCCCTGCGTCTACCCGTCCCTTGCAGCCTTGTCAGCAAATATGTCTATCAAATTTTTCTACAGTGAGAGCCTACATCTGTCCAGTTCAATGATAAGTCACCAATGGTTCTCCACAAAATCTCATATCACTGCTTTTCTCCTAACATCCTATAATCTCAGGGGCAATGGAGAAAAAGTATTGTTCTGATAATATTATGATGCCTTCGCCAATTGCATAGAATGCGAGAGGCTTTCCCCAATTAGTCTTCTAAATATTGAAAATCTAGAGCAATATCCTGAGATAACTCTGCACCAAATGCTACCAACTCAAGAATTTTATATACAGCTTCAGCTTGTGGATGTACTCGATCTCCAGCAACAAAAGCAGAAACATGTTCCTTGACCTTAATCCAAGACCATCCAGGCTCCTTGATGATTCCTTTTGCTTTAAGCTGCTTCCGTACTTCAGCTGATTCCCTGTACTTCCCTTTTGAAGCATATAAGTTAGCCAGGGTGATGTGAGTTCCTGCACAAGTCGGATCTAGTTTGAGAATTTTCTCTGCAGCACGCTTCCCCCGTTCAACATCACCGTGAACTCTGCATGCTCTTAGCAAACTTGACCACACAACATCATCCCCCTGAAAGGGCATTGTTGTTATCATGTTCTCTGCTTCATTTAACCGTCCAGCTCTACAAAGAAGATCAATCATACAACCATAATGTTGTTTAGAAGGATTAAGTTTGTACTCTTTACTTATTGAATTAAAATAGCGGTGGCCCAAGTCAACAAGACCAGCGTGACTACATGCACTGAGCACACCAATGAAAGTCACAGAGTCTGGCCTCAAATCAGCTTCTGGAATCTTTTCAAACAGATCTATGGCTTCTTGACTGTATCCATGTTCCGCAAATCCACTAATCATAGCTGTCCAAGATATAATATCATCATTTTCCGACTCGTAAAATATCTTTGAGGCTTCCCCGATGCTACCACATTTCGAATACATATTAATCAAACCACTTCTTACCATAGGTCTATGATCTAATCCAATTATCAAAACATGAGCATGGAGTTGCTTCCCTTGGTCAAGAATGGCCATACTTCCACAGGCACTCAACACACTACCATAAGCAAATTCTGTAGGCTTTGGCCCTTCCCTCCTCATCTTCGATAAGAACTCAAAAGCTTCCTCACCATAACCACCTTGAGCATACCCTGAAATAATTGTACTCCAAGAGACCACATCCATTCTACTCATGCATTGAAACACCACTGAAGCTGAAGTTAATTGTCCACATTTAGAATACAAAGCCATTAGAGAATTTGCAACAGATAGAGAATCTTCAAGACCTATGTGGATAATGTGTGCATGCAATTGTGCTCCCCAGTCATGCCTTATAGCATTAGCACAAGCAGCTATAACCGCTGAAAAGGTATACTCGTTAGGCTTCACATTTGTCTCTCTCATCCGGAGGAAGGCATTAATTCCCTGCATATCATTTCCTATCTGAACATAGTTCGAAATAACACTCGTCCATGAGACAACATCTGGATGGCTCATTTTCTCAAATAAATGCATACCATACTTCAACTTCCCACACTTGCTATACAGTGTAGCAAGACTATTAATCACGTAAGATGTAACATCCACTCCTTTCTTAATCGTTTGAGCATGAATCTCTCTCCCATGATTCAAGAACCCAATATCCGCACATGCCTTCAGTGCAATAGCAAACGAATAGGCTTCATATTCAACACCGTCTTTCCACATTTCCGAGAAGTACATCAGTCCATCTTTATGATAACCAGCGCGAACAAGACCCGTAATCATAGCAGTCCAAGAAACAACATTTCTTAAAGGCATCTCATCAAAAACTTGACAACCCTCCGAAACCTTCCCGAATTTCATATACATATCAAGTATCGAACTACCCACAAAAACAGAGTTATCTAAACCATTTTTAACCCCTAAACTATGCAACAGCATCCCACATTTCACATTCATGTTCAACCCGCACGCTTTCAACGCTAAGCTAAGTATAAAAGGGTCCATACGTAGACCCGAACCACTCCACATTGACCCAAATAAACACAATGCTTGTGATGTATCGGAGGCCTTAACGTAGCCCGAGATAATTGTAGTCCATGTAACTGTATCTCGTTGAGGCAATGCATCAAACAGCTTACGTGCATCGCCTAAACAACCTTTCAGCACCACTTCTTTCAAATGTGCGTTAATCTCAAACATGTTGACTTGTTCTGAGACACCACCATTATTAATCGGACCTCTACTGCTATCGGCATAGGCAGCGGAGGCGGCAGCGGTTGCGTAAAGCGTTCTGAAGCCAGGCCTAGCTAAGGCCATATTTATTTGAATTAGTAACTATAGTTGACAAATGACACTTAGTATAATGGCATTCACTAATGTTGTAAGGAAGTAAGTATTGTATGATTATTTTTAGTAAATCAGAGGTTATTTGGACAAAACAATATGTCTGGATTGATTTCTAGTAGTAACGATAATTATGTATAATTTCTATGAAAGGACGTATAAGAATTAAAAATTGTTGGACTTAAAATATTTATATGTAGCATAAAATGAAATTAGACTATTATCTGGGCATGATTTATAAATTCTTTTCCTTTTAAGTAAATGTTACAATAAATCTCTCCACATAGTCCATAGTCAAATTCATGAGTCTAATTTTGGTGGTGACGCGCTTTACGAGATTGTTTTTTACTCCAATCCAAAAAGAGTGTAGTTATAGATATCTCTAAAATATCCAAAAATAGTGTAATTTTACATAAATCAATGTAAAATATACCAATTTTCCCCTTAATACCCCTATTTGCATAAAAAGACTCAAATTAAATAATGATTACCTCATACTTAATTGAATAAATGGAGTACTAATGATTGCTTTTATTGGGTAGAGATAGAAATTTTGAGTGCATTAAATGTTTCTTAATTTGTGTGAAATTTCTAAAACTACACTCTTTTTGGATTGAAGGGAGCTCTTTAGAAATTTATTGCCTTATTGTTTAATTACTTTTTTGGTTTTCCCAACTAGCCCAAGGCGGGACGGGAACAATTTTTATTAAATATATAAAGTATTAATTTTTCAAGTAAAAATATATTGAAAGTGTATAACGATGCACGAGTACTAAACTTTGCAAGTCTAACATATAAAAGAATCGCAGCTCTCACCTCTCGCCTCTCGCCTCTCGCCTATTATTATAACAAAATAATACTTGTGAATATAAATTAATAAACAAAAATGAAAATGAACAAATATTTTTATTAGTATTACCTATTTCTCTTTTTACTATGATTTTCATCGAAGGTGAATCTTGTTTGATGCAATTAATTTTATATAAATTTTTTTATTTTTTGTAAATTGATACACATATTCCATCAATTATTATATTGAATGATAATACGGTTGATATTGAAAGAAAAAAATCGAAGTGTGTGTGTTTTACTTTGATAGTGCTTCCTTGAAGCACACGTGTACATATCTGAAATTGAAATAGGATAGTAATTCGAAGTGATAGTACAGACACATTCCAAATCTTGAATATTATTCACACGTGTACATATCAATATTCATTTTTTAGCTATGGAGGACCAATTCAAACATTCACAATTCCCACGGATCCATAAAAAAAATCGAAGTAATAGGATGACTAATTCCAAATCTTGTAGCATTCAAAATGAACGACATTTGAATAAGAATAAATTTAGTGCTAAAGATCAAATAATGCCAAAATATTTTGGGCTTTGATTTTTACACTCCAAAAATTGATTATGACACTCCAATTTTTCTATTTTACCCTTCAATTTACTTTATAAAAATTTACAAAAAGTGATGAAGTGGAGTGTGGTTATGAAATTTGGAGTGTAAAAATCAAAGACCAATATTTTGGCAAATTAAGTAACGAATGATGCGACTTGTGAGCTTAAGCGTTTGAGCATCCTATGTAGAAGAATTTGTAGGCGTTTCGGCAATTTTCAGCACCTACTATGTGGGATCGTCTATTCTGTGGGATTTCTAGACATTTCGCCGATTTTCAATATCTACTATGCGGGCGTTTCAAGATAACTTCGGAAATTGAAGTTACATTTGGAAAGCGAAGTTTAGCCATTACATGGATTGAAGTTACCATTAGGAAGCGAAAGTTTAATGGAGTAGTAGTCAAAATACACAAAAGCTTGAATTCTCATTTACTTAGTATAGAATGTAATTCTTATCGTACGATTATTTGTAACTTTTATTGTTTAAGAAAAAAAAAATCTATCTTCATTAGGGAGACACTCCTTAAAAAACTCATTTTTCTTTAAAATACTTCAAAAACAGTAAATGTTGAAAAAGACACTGCCATCCACATTGGAACGCTTACAGTTTTCCTATCTTAATTGTTGGTATAAATTTGGAACAATATTGTAGACATGCATTAACATTTTGACCACTCAGAAGTATTATTTGGTTAGTGGTGCGAGAGCAAATTTTCTTTCTAAGATGAAGTCAAAATGAAGAATTTGTATATATGTATGTGGCAGTTAAGGTTACGGATCAACCTTTTTTTAGCAATCAAAAGTGTTTTCTATAGGTTATAAAATTACAATTGTAACTCAAACGACTGAAATTATTACAGGCTTTCCTTGACATGTGCCAACATACCTCCCTCTTTAACATAATTTATGTACCTCTGGAATTCTGGCTTTGATGTTGCCTTCTTCGATTTCTTTGAGGTACCAAAAAGCGCGAAAATTGGATGAATTTTGGTAGCTTTCTTGGCATGTTTATCTGCAAGATTCGACGTTGGCTTGTCGATTATTTTCTCTAGCGGGATCATTTTTCGTGAGGGACTGAATATCTTGGAAGCAGACACACTTGCAACTCTACTCAACTTACCACCAAAGTCACGGTTGCCTGAGGACGAGGACGTTTCATGATCGTCGAGCAACTCCTCATATCCGCGGTGACTTGGCCGTGTACTGAGTGATCTAAACATGGCTTGAAGAATTTGGTTGGACAAGGGAAATAAATAAGAGAAGGATGGCTAATAGGTTACGAGAGTTGGAAGTTTGAAGATGAGACGATATTAGGGAAAAAAAGGAAGGAGGCTATAGTAAGGAAATTGAATAAAATGAGCATGTTTTTTGTGGTATACATATAGATATCACTTTAATTAAGTTTGAATCATAAAAGAATGGTTATTGGACTTTTTCATCATTTGACTTTTGACTTTAAGTAGAGGTGCATTTTCTTAGATGCTTCCTATGTTTTAGCCCAAAAAATACGGCTGAATAAAAGATCTGAGCAAATGCATAATTTAATTCACACCTGTGGGTGTTTTGTTTATAGGTAACAAGAAACATGTTATAATTTGTAGACATTGTCGAACCATCATAAGGTGAGTAATATCACTGCGGTTTTTCTAGATTATGTCCTTATTATGGTACCTGTTAAGATGTCAACAAAAGAAAATACTAGTATTTGATAAATAGAAAACACCGGACCTTTCTTGTACAAAGAATATAAGGTCAAGTACTTAAGTGGTATAACAGTATGTTCATCTATATATCACTCAGGAATAAGTTTAAGTCAATACTCAATTCTTTACTAATGACATTGCCGGTAAGTCATTAACCCAGCTACTTCCCTTTTGCTTTGCTAGTCCCTTATCCTTCATAAGGTTTCTCAATCGGTCTACCGAATCCCATCTATCGATAGAAGCATAAAAGTTCGAAATTGCTATATAATTTCCAGGATTATGTGGATCCATTTCAAGGAGATTATTGGCTGCGAATTCTCCTCTTTCAACGTCGTGGTTAAGCTTGCAGGCATTTAGTAGAGCTGCCCATACGCCAGTTGTAGGTTTGGTCCCTAATGATATCATATCATGTAAAAGGCTCCACACTTCTTCAATGTGACTAGCTCGGCCTAGTATATCAATGAAGCAAGCATAATGGTCGGGAGTTGGTTCTAAACCATATTTCTTTCGGAACAAAGCAAAGCATTCTCGACCTTCTTCCACGAGACCTGAATGTCCACAAGCTGATAAAACATTGAGGAAGGTAACAGAATTGGGCAAGACACCAGTTTCCTCATCCCCCATTTTTTTGAATAGTTCAACGGCTTCAATTCCGCAACCATGGTTTCCGTATGCATCAATCATGCTTGTCCAAGACACCACATCTTTCTGATGTATAAGATCAAAGACCAAGCGAGCACTAAAAACATTTCCACATTTTGCATACATGTCTAAAAGGGCATTGCAAAGTTGGGTGTCAAACATAAAATCTTGACGGATAGCCACACCATGAATTTGTTTTCCAATCCACAAACTAGAACCTTGAGTGCACGCAACTAAAGCGCTAGTGAGCGCAATGACATTGGGTCGCATCTTGCTCATTAGTGACATAGCAAAATCATATCTCATGTTAATAACACATCCAGATATCAAAGAATTGTACATAATCTCATCCTTCCGCCAATTTAAAGATTGATAAATCGTTATTGCTTCGTCAATGTACCCTAAACTCGAATAAAAATCAACCAGAGCAGTACCCAAAACAACCAAATCACGGCCCTTGACAACAACCATTCCATGAATTTGTTTACCCTGATTGTAAGCTTTCACAAAAGTACACGCTTTTAGCACAGAGCACAATGTGAACTCACTAATATCTACTTGTACCTTCTTCATCTCCCCATATATAGCTAAAGCTTTCATAGGCATGTCATGACGTAGATAATTTGAGAGCATAGCATTCCAAGCAACAACATCCTTATACACCATCTCATCAAAAACTCTAACTGACTCATCCAACTCCCCATACTTAGAATACATATCAATCAGCGCAGTTTTAGTGATAGTTTCAACATCCGAGGCTGATTTAATCATCAAAGCATGCACTTGTTTACCGCATATCGGTTTCTTCAAAATGGAGCAAGCCCTCAAGACTGGAGTAAATGTGTAAGAATTCACATCAACCCGAACCTTATGGACTCGAACAAAGAAATCCCAAGTGGCATTTGGATGTTTGTCACGCATATAACCAGCTAAAATAGAGTTCAGATATGAAATATCTCTCTGCAGCATTTCATCAAATAGTTGGTGGTGGGTATAAAAACTGCGTTCTTGACGACATTTTGATGCCTCGTTCAAAAAATGGTAAAAGGGTATTTTGGTTGGTAAGTATTGGTTTTTTAAACACTTGATATGTTTCATTTGTGTGAGCATCTGTCCAAGAAAATTGATGTTGAGTGGAGGGTAGCCTCCGTTCAAATGAAATATGTTGAATGGTAAGTATAGAACGTGTAGTGTTATGCAAAGCTACCAATGAGTTTGACTATAAATGCAGCTGGTATACAGTTCGGTATAATTAAGAGGCTAAAGAATGAAGGGAGACGCACCGGAAACCACCGTATGTGTCACCGGAGCTGCCGGATTTATTGGGTCATGGCTTGTGATGAGGCTTCTTCAACGGGGATATAATGTTCATGCCACTGTTCGTGACCCTGGTAAATTCTTTATCTTTTTTTTTTAACCAATCAACATCATACAAGTAATTAAATCCTATACTATCATGGAGGAAATCTATACTACCACATGGCACCAAATCTCGAACCCATGACCTTCATGGAGGAGGCATGGATCGATAACTACTACTCCATTATGCCAAGCTAGTTGGTAAATTCTTTACTGATTTTTGCGTTCGGCAAAAGTTCGAAGTTTTTATTTCTAGTGTAAATTAATTACTTATTTATTAAACTACCGAAAATATTACATATTAGGGAATTAAATAGTCACTTGTGTTAAACTAGCCCCCCTTTGTAAAAGGAGATTCGAAGCTATTCGTTGAGTGTATATTCGGTAGTTGTTAATGAGTCGTTCCGAGCCGGGTTTGGCCCAAATCGGCTGGGATCATTAATTAAATTGGTTATATTGGCAAGTCGGTTCGTTAATACACTAGTTTGAATGTTCAATTCGAAATCGGTTCGTTAATAAACTAATTTAAATGTTCAACTCGAAACTGGCTCAAAATAAAATCATGTTAAACCAGTTCGTTAATCAAATAGTATAAAATCGCACAAAATCGGCTCGTTAATCTGTTCTAAATAAAACTAGCTGGCTCGGATTGCTAATGGTTTCGATCAAAAATCTGTTTTCCACTAGCAAACCAGATAGTTATGGTATATTTGCTGAGTTGTTGTACACATAGCAACACAGTTTTTTTTAAAAAAAATGAATATTATAAATGGTTTTTCATGAAAAGTAAAGTATATGTGGGTGTTATACTCTTAATTTCTTATATAAAAATGTTTGTTTAATTTAGTGTTGGGTTGACATAAATTTTATTCGGAATTAAACTTGATTATCCTGATTCCGGAGCAAATTTAGTTTCTCAGGAAAATATGTTGATTGTTAGTCTCGTATGTTTGACCTGCAATAATCCAAATAAAATCACATACTTGAATTGCAACTAAGTATAACTATGAGAATATGTAATGCTCATATATATATGGATATACATGATGGTTGTTCTGTAGAAAACATGAAGAAAGTGAAGCATCTGTTGGAGTTACCAAAGGCCAATACAAATTTAAAGCTGTGGAAAGCTGATATGGCTGAAGAAGGAAGCTTCGACAACGCTATTGAGGGTTGTGATGGTGTATTTCATGTAGCGACCCCTATGGATTTCGACTCCAAGGATCCAGAGGTACTATTCTCGTGATATCGTCTATTCCACTGACGAGACATCATATTCATATAATCATATATCTGACCTCATTTAATGAGATAAATCACAGTTTGATTTCGTTACAATATCTGCAAACTGGAGTGATGGTTACTTCTCATTTGGATTTGGCAGAATGAAGTGATCAAGCCAACAATAAAAGGTGCATTGAGCATCATAAATTCATGTGTCAAAGCAAAAACTGTGAAAAGGCTAGTGTTCACCTCGTCCGCGGGAACCGTGGATGTGAAAGAACAGCAAGAAAATGTCTATGATGAGACCAGTTGGAGCGACCTAGAGTTCATACATGCCAAGAAAATGACTGGATGGGTCGGTAGAAGAGCAGCATATTTTTTTATGTATCTTTATCTGCAACAACCAAAGCTTAAGTCATTTATGATCTTTTCGGCAGATGTATTTTGTGTCTAAAACATTGGCGGAAAAGGCTCTGGGACAAGTAGCTAAAGAGAATAATATCGATTTCATAAGCATCATACCGACTGTTGTAGTTGGCCCGTTCATCACACCAACGTTCCCTCCAAGTCTGATAACAGCGTTATCGCCTATAACTGGTACACCAGAGTTGCAGAAATTGCTTTATTTTCAGTATCCACCTTATTTATGGCCTTAGTGTGGTGAATTTCTGCAGGAAATGAATCTCACTACCCAATCATAAAGCAGGGCCAATATGTGCATTTAGATGACCTCTGCGAGGCTCATATATTCTTGTATGAACATTACAATGCAGAGGGAAGATATATTTGCTCTTCTCATGAAGCAACGATTTACGGGTTGGTCGATATGATAAGGGAGAAATGGCCTGAATATAATATCCCTACAGAGTAAGGTTCATCAATACGAAAAGTCAAAACTGTTGTGGCTAACCATATACATCACATGAACATCATAGTTTGAATGTGAATCATCTAACCCTTTGTTATTGGGTGGCAGGTTTGAAGGAATCAAGAAAGACTTGCCCATAGTGCGTTTTTCATCTAAGAAGTTGTTAGACATGGGCTTTGAGTTCAAGTATAGCTTGGAGGACATGTACCAAGGTGCAATTAGTACGTGCCGAGAGAAGGGCTTGCTTCCATATTCTTTCGAGGATCATACTACTCGAAAACAAAATGACATACTTCCCAAGTCTATTAATAGCTCACTAGCAAGTGGGATTGCAGAGCATATTGCTGAAATGTAGAAGGCAATAAACTCAATAACTATGTTGTTTTTAGTGTATCAGTGATTCAGTGTGCGCAATTATCATGCTTTTTTTTATGGTGAATAAGCATATATGTTTTGGTGGTGTCTACTCGTAATCCGCAGACGAGCTCTTGCATGATAACATGGATGAGTGACAAACTAATTATATGTTGATTTGAATTAAAGTTGTTATTTTAATAGTAAAGTTAATGATAATACAATAATTAATTATGCTTCAAAATGTGGCAACTGATGAATCAACATTTTCACAGTTATCTAGATCAAGTCTTCTTCCTTCGAAACTTGCTCGATCCAAAGAAAGCTTGCAAAACAAAGGAGGGACGTACCCCCTCCCCCTCCCGACGTCCAACATTAGTGTAATTAATTATGCTTCAAAATGTAGCTACTGATGAATCAACATTTTCATAATTATCCAAAGCTTTCTTCCTTCGAAACTTGTTCGGTCTAAAGAAAACCTGCAAAATAAAGGAGGGGCGCGCCTTCCCCTCCCTACGTTCAACATTAGTATAATGTGTAATAGGCATGCGAAAGAATCATTAGGATTGAAGAATATACCTTATACCTTGATATCCTTTTGTAGAATAAAGATGGTGGTTTCCTTTAGAACGTGAGCAATTTGGAAGAAAGTTATGTGGTATGAGTATGACTTATGAGCTTAAACAATTCTTTAAGCATCATGCTTAAGAAGGGTAGTAGGGACATTTATAAAAGTAATTTAAATAAAAAGAGAATAATTACTATTTTAATTGGATGCTAAAAATATGTAGCCAAAAAATTTAAAACTTCCAGCATTTCCTTTTTTCCTTTTGTAAATTAGCGATAGATCATCATTCCCTCATTTTAATTATTACTCCCTACATCTCACTAAAATCCCGCTATTAAACCAAGAAATCACCATCAAAATTGAAACGACCAACAATTACATAACAAAAGAGGAAGAAAATCTGATACTACGTAAAAAATGTTATTAGTGAAAGAATAAATGATATTGTCAAAATATGACAAAAATTGTAATATATGAAAATATTAAATATCTCGACTATTGTGATAAAAATAATAATTTGATTTATATTATTTAAGTGTAAATGCTATTTATATTTGAAGTTAGTCCATTAATAATTTGGCACAACAAATACATCTCAAAATTAAATTAAACTATTAAATCATTTTATATTCAACATATTTCCAAACCAAATTTAAATATCACCACTATTTCATTAATCTACAATTTTTTACCTCAAAATAATTCCAATAATTAGAAACCACATGCACATTTTACAAAAACAAAACAACACTCCATTTTGTTATTGTTTTTTGTACAATAGGTAGTATTGCGGCCCAAATTAAATGCGAAGACGAGATGGCAATGGGTCGGAGCTGAACACGGTTACCGTCATAGCCGGTGTTCCTCCGATCTCATCTTTGCTTTCTCATACTTTTGTTTTGTATTTGCTAAGGTTGCTTCCTTTTTCGATTTCTTTCGTTTTCTATTTGTATTCAATTTTTATATATGCATATGTAATATAGGTAAATGGAATTATTGGTTCTACCATTCTGTTTAATTTATTGAAAAATTTGGAATCTTTAATTTATTATTGAATTTGATGTATATATGGTTTCAAATCTCGAAAAGGTTCAAAAATCTGTCATTTTGTGGGGTAATTAGCTGTATTAATAATTTCAGGGTGTTTCTTTTGTCCAATTTGTTTAATTAAGAAATTAATTTTTGATATATTTTTAATTCTTGAAAAGTTCCAATCTTTAATCATTTTGGAGATGCCATTGTGTTTAATTTATTGAAAAGCTGGAATCTTTGGTCATTTTTTAAGGTTATAAGTTATATTACTGGCATTATTGGATTTGGCATTGTGGTTCAGTTTGAATTATTGAAAAAGTTCAAATCTTTTGTCACTTTTTGTAGGTTTATTGGATCTGGCATTGTGTTATGTTTGTTGAAAAGTTTGAATCTTGGTCGTGAATTGTTTGAAATAACTTGTTTATTGAAGGTTGGGAAAAGGATTGATCTTTTTGTTACATGGGGCATAATGAGGAGTATAATGTTTTTGTTCCGATACAGATTTGAAATGGGTTTGGGATGATTAAGAATGTACTCATGTAGTAAGTTGAACCATGGGGTTAAGGTACTTTGATATACTTGTAAAAATCTCCTCATGGATCTTGTTAAAGTTTCATAATGGAAGAAATCAAATGACTCATTACACTTCCTAAACTTATTATCTATAGTGGAGTACTCCGTAGATAGGTAACAACATCCTCTGTTATTGTACAAGCTGACCTCCCCTTAGCCTGGTTAGGCAAGAGTCTCTTTAGAGGCATTGGGGCTTGTTGTTGTTTTTGATCTTGTTTCAATGTTGTGAGATTCTATTTACTGGATTTTGAAAAGGAACTTCTCTCTTGTTTGGGGTTATAAAAAGAAGAATTTATTTCTTGGATATGTGAAATTTTGAAAAGGAATTCCTCTCTTGTTACCAATTTCGCTCTCTTTTTAATTTATGCTTAATTTGTTTGTTGATGAAAATGAAGGTAACATTTCGCTGGCTGTGATACAAGATGTCATTCAAGAGCATCATGCGTGATGTGAGAGGTGGATTAGGGTGTTCTTCAAGGAGAGGAACGGAGGTGAAGTATTTGAGGCACAGATCTCGGTCTTATGTTGCCCCTGATGTAGCTCCACCTACTGAGGTGATCGAACAAGGGCAATGGGCAAACTTGCCGCCAGAATTGCTGCTGGACATAATCCAGAGAGTTGAAGAAACTGAGACTTCTTGGCCTGCCAGGAGGGTCGTTGTCTTTTGTGCATCGGTTTGCAAGTCATGGAGAGAAGTCACGAAGGAGATTGTGAAGACCCCAGAGGAGTGCGGCAGGCTCACATTTCCTATTTCACTGAAACAGGTAATTTTACTTGATATGGCATTTTGTGAGATACTCCTAAGCTTAAACAAAAATATTATGACTTATGTTTTAATTTCTTTAGCCGGGGCCGCGTGATTCTCCGATTCAGTGTTTCATTAAACGGGATAGAGCAACGAGCTCTTATTGCTTGTATTTTGGTCTGAGCCCATGTAAGTTTATCAATCGAAGGCTTATTTTTTCTAAGTAATGATTTGGTTCATCAGTTTCTTTGCATTAATTCTATTCTTTTTTCGCATTAATTCTGTTTGATGGTAGTATTGATCAAGAAAAGAGCCGATAAATTAACAAGAAAAAGTTCTATTAGGTGGCTTCAAGTTCTGTCTAAACTGGTGTAATGCAGTGTTCTCTAATTTCTACAATTGACCAACATATAATAGTGGCAGACTAATTGTTATATGCCAAAGGTTCTTCAGGTGTGATTCAGAGTTCGACTGTACATTTAGTTTTCTAGAGTTAGCAATTAGAGTAAACTTCCTGGATAACAACATTAGCTAGGATTTGGATTGGATAATTTATCATAAATCCAATTATGTCAAGTAGATGGAATCGAAATTAATCGGGACTCCAAATCTGAGTCATATGCCATCCTTCCACTGTAAAGAAGAGTTTACACAAAATTTATAGGTATTATAAATATATTTATTCGGATTCCAAATATATTATTCAGACTTTCAGACATTTCATCTGGATTGATAAATTTGGGGAAAGATTTCAAACACATAAGCCAAACTGATCTTGTTATATATTGGAAGCCAAATGGTGATTTGGATTCTAAATTTACTCTCTTAAACTAGATACCTATATTTCAATATAACCCTTTTTTCTATACATAGTGGAAGATCATCAAATGACATTTCTATTTGGAGTCAATTTGAAATGCATTGATTTAAACTACTTGGATTTATATTATGTGGGACTTAACAGAAGGGATGACCTAGCATAGGGCTTAACTGAGAGTGGAAATGTCGAATTCATATAGCCGTCTCCACCTAGTGGGATATGGTGTGGTTTAGTATCAATTTTTTTAAGTTTATAAATTTACCTTCAGCTTACAGATGCAACCTGATGTTTTCTGGGTAACCATTTTCGTTTGTTCACCAAGATCCATCATTCTAGATGCACCCTTGTTGTTTTTCTAATACAAAATAATTTAACGAAGCACACTGATCATTTTATGATTAACAGCTGTGAATGGGAGTGATAAGCTATTATTGGCTGCCAAAAGGATCAGGAGGCCAACCAGCACTGACTTTGTTATATCTTACGATGCTGATGACTTTTCAAGGGCTAGCAAATCATATGTTGGAAAACTAAGGTAACTAACAGAACGATCATACAATCCTTTTCTCTTGTACGTATGGCGTATTACATGGAAATTCTTTTTCAGGTCTAACTTCCTGGGGACAAAATTTTCGGCATATGACAGTCAACCCCCTGATGATGCTGTAATACAAAAAAGTGGAAGTTTGAGCCGCAGATCCCATAATAAGCAGGTCTCTCGAAGAGTTTCTGCCTTTAACTACAACATTGCTGCCATTTCCTATGAACTAAATGTTCTTCGTTCAAGAGGACCAAGAAGGATGCACTGTGTAGTACACTCTATTCCAATTGCTTCACTACAGGAAGGTGGCAAAGCCCCAACACCAACATTGTTACCCTGGTCTTTCAATGAGAAGTCTTCTCGTTCCGCAAATCCGAAAGGGAAGGAGCGATTACATAGTTTTAGCTGCCCAGACCTCTCACTTTTACAAGTAACAGAGGAATCTGTTGAAGAGCCACTAGTTCTGAAAAATAAAGCTCCTAGATGGCATGAACAGTTACAATGCTGGTGCCTGAACTTCAAAGGTCGTGTTACAGTGGCTTCAGTAAAGAATTTCCAGCTTGTTGCTTCTGTTGATCCTTCTCATAACATATCTGCCGCTGAACAAGAGAGAGTACTATTACAGTTCGGCAAAATTGGAAAAGACATTTTTACCATGGACTATATGTATCCACTCTCTGCGTTCCAAGCATTTGCAATCTGTTTGAGTAGCTTCGACACCAAACCAGCGTGTGAATGAAATACATACAGATTGCAGATCTTACCACCTTTGCCGAGGAGTTATAGACTACGGAGAAGCTTTTGATGATAAATCTGGTGTTCCATTTAATGGCATCCAAACCTTAAACGACGTTTTTGTAACTTGCTTATTCTGTAAAATATTAAAATTTAAGAATTTTTTTTGTCAAGCTCTATCAGCTTTAAGCCTATTATAGAAAATTATGACACGTTTGACAACTTTGACCGTAAGATGTTATTACTGGAGTATAATTTTTTTGCCCCCCGTCATCACCCATTTTAAATTGTATTTGTCAATTCTTTTCTTTTAAGATATTCCCTTCATCACCCGTTGTATTATTATGTCATTAAATATAACACGTGTGAGGGCACGTGAGTTTTTGTTAAGAGTATATCATCATGTCATTACAACAAAAACAAAACAAAATTTAACATATACCATCTCCTATTTGAACTGATCACCTGTTATATTTAATGGGGTAGTGACATAAGGGATAGTATAACCAAACATTTTGTTATGTTTAATGGGGTAGTGATAGAAGGGATAGTGGAACGAACATTTTGAAAGATAAGTGACTGATAAGTATATGTTAAAACATTGAAAATATTTTATAAATATAGGCAATTGTTGCACCCATTAACCCAAGTATGAATCGAGGTATTTCTATTCAAATGACACCTTTAATTTAAGATTTACAAAATCACAACCGAGATACTTTGATAGCATTAAACTCTCTGAAGGTGCGAAAAAAAATATCTTGTTTTGAAAATTGTACATTATTCCTTGTGGTGTTTTAACATAGAAATGTCTGGTGTACCATCTTCATGTTATGCTGATGCTTTCCACAGTGATCACTATGATTGAAGGGATCTTTAACATCTTTCTTCAAAGTTCAAACTAATACACCCTCCATTTCAAAGTAGTTGATTGTTTAGAAAAAATTTACTTTTTCAAAACAGCTGATTGTTTACGGAATTCAATATACTTTAATATTTATGTTTTACTTTTTGACCCTTTTTTTAGAAGTTACTTTTTATTTTGAGAGTATTATGTAGGATATAACAGTAAATTTTTCTAACTCCTAAACAAAGTATTATTTAGTTAAACAATCAAATATTTTGAAACATAGATAATACATAATCATATAGAGTTATTAGTAGATTTAACTGAGTCTAAATTCTTGTTGAAAAATACGTAAATGAATATACTATAAACATTTAAATCATATGGATTTTAGTTGTTTATTTAAAGCTAAATAGAGATTTTGGTTGATTTTTAAATATCCAAAAATATTTATATAAGTTACTCTCTAACAAAAAGAATAAATCTGGATACATACATTTTCTTATAAAATAATGGATATTTATATGACTTTCCATTAATATAGAGTGACACGGACTCCAACATAGATGATTTAAATGATACTCTGTGATCCATGAAGTCAATAATTCGAATCTCATTGTAAGGGAAGAGGTCGAAAATCATTGTAATATTAACTATCAAATGTAAGATCTTTCGTGGGTAGGCGGAAGTACAATGGCCAGATTGAACACTGGAATATGTTCGAAACGAAGGCCTAACAGAAATAATGCAGCAGCAGTTGAAGGAGGACCACTGTAGTTGTACCAAAGAGTTCGAAAACTCCTCTAACAGTTGAAACTGCATAAATTGCCTACTTCGCAATTATTCCAACCTAATGTTGTTCTTTTTTGTTTGATGTTTTCCATCAAATGTTGCTTCTAGCCATTAAAGAATTCTTGAAATGGAAAACTTAATATCCTTTTTATTGGCAATTTAAAGCATCTTCAAATGTTCTAAGGTTGGGTGGCTCTAGCTTTTAAGACAATGAAATAATGGTCAGGTGGTCCAACTAGCAGACCAATTTAATTCATGCCTGTCATCATTTCTGGTGACTACTGTTTTCAGTATTATCCATCTATCAATCTGCCTTGGACCAAACTACTTAACTTATCATTTAATTTTACCATTTTCATTGTTTGGCAAAGTTTGTAGCATCTATTCTTTTAGTATGCCATCACAAAAGTAAAAAACGATACAAATGTAAATGACACACGCTCGCTCAGGTATCTAACACATATTTGTACTATTATTTTTATTCTAAAAGATTGAATGCACGGAATGTGCGTTGATACCGTGAAAATAGACGTTGGAAATATAGTTCACCACATTACAGAAATCAGATAAGACAATACGGAAGAAAATCTTTTATTTTACGTTGAGTATGGTTGAATCAGGGTCTTTTCCTCGACTTCATCCCAGTTTTGTAGAATAAGCAACCCCTTGTCACCTTAAATTGGTCAAAATATACAATTTTTTTTTCTTTTCGTGAAATTGTGAATGATTAGATCGAGTAATAGGAAATCTATAGCCAACTGATATTGCTCATCAACATTAGATATTACATTTGAATAGTTGCGCTTACAATCGTCAATTCATGTTATATGTGGTACTTTGCAACTAAGAACAGAACCATTCGCAGTACTATATTAAACATTTCCAATTTTTCTTGAAAAGGTAATCTTAAGAACAAATTGACTATGCACATTCACAAAATACCAAATAACTATAACAAGTACTAAAAGTAAGTGTGTTAGAGTTATCTTTAAGTATAGTGTAGCAACCCTAAATGATTGTTTATAAATATAGTTGCAGCTATAAGCAACCAAAAGGGGACAATAAAATTGGGACATGAAGTTACATCTTTGTTGGTTGCAGAACATGTGAAGGTCCCTACTTGAAACCCAATATGCAATGCAATAGACAAATGCTATCCAACTTATTGTCAGTAATTGATGTTTCTTGTGGCCTATAATTTAAGGGTAACATATTTAGCACCACCAAATAGTAGGTTGACAGAGATTTATCAATTTGGCCTACTGACCACTACTAGTCCCTCTCTCATTTCCCTCTCATCCTTTCACTATTCCCCCTCCTTTTCACCCCCCACACTAGCTTATTATATTAAAGTTCGTTACAATTTACGAGGCATAGTCCAACTGGTAAATAATTAGAATGTTAAACTGTTTAAGCATTCGTAACCTCGCTTCTTCAATTACCGTGTGTTCGACTCCTCTATGGAGTAAACCTTTTATTAAAGTTGTCAAAAGACAAGAGTTAGTCCCATGTTCATGTGAGGCACATACTGCAATGGTTTCAGCGTTTTATTAAAGTTCATTACGATTTGACAATCCCCTCCACTCCCCCCACCTCACCCACCACCCTATCTCAATCTAGTTTTTATGGTCCTTCTAGTGTTGTTGCTTTCTGTAAGCCTCAGCATGTAAATGATTCAGTGACAACCAAAGGGTTGAAAAAAGAACAGAAAATAGAAGTAATTGTAATTGTACGTAATAGAAGCTAGAAATACTAGTATTTCAATTCATGATCAATGACACATATTATTACTATACACTAACGCACACTATTATACAATTCTCCTTGATGAATATGAATATAAATATGAATACAACTCTGCTAAGGACTTGAAATAGGCGATAGACCGATGCACGGGAGGTTCCGTTGTGTACGAGCTTCAAAAGGTTGTACCACGCGAAAACGAAAAAAAAGCTCTCCATAATATTAGTAGTTATTACTACAAATTAGTAATCTTCCAATGCTTTTTGGACTAATTGTGTAGGAAATGAAGGTATTGCTTCCAAACCTGCAATAAAAGGGGAGATATTAAGACGTTAGAGGAGTCCAAAAAAATTATGGTCTAAATCATTTGTGTTCACTTCAAAGGGAAAACTAACCTTTGACTGTAAGCAATAAAGAAACAACTTTCACTTATTACTGGAAATTGACACTGTTATAAAGACTCATCAAATCATTGTCCCAATTTGACAACTGCTGAATTTGCTGCAAAGAATAGTTGCTTTCATGAGACAGCTACTTTTTATCAGTTAAACAATCTAATGAAGAAGGGCATGGAATCTTACTTCATAACAGGATGCATCAAGGTATGCTAAGTTCGGCAAGCTAGACGTTTCTATTTTTGGAGGAATCATATGTGTCCCGTTTGGCATCAGATTCACACCGCTACTAGTGGAGATCTGTGGCAGTTGATTCGGCTGGAATTGTGCCAAGTTCGCCATGTCTAGTGGTATTGTTGAATTCGGAAAGCTAGCTATATAAGCAGGAATCTGAAAAATGCACCAAACAATGATCACCATATTAATAACTAGAAATCCTTTTTCGCTTTCTTCTATAACTATGTCTTCGCTACTGGTTCAATTCAATGTTCTAGTTATCAGAATCGCAACTACTTCAGTAGACGACGTTTCATCAAAATAACAACATGATGATTTACCTCTTTTGCGAATAAGTTGTCAACGTTGAAGTCAAGCCTTGGATGCACGGTTGAAAGTTTCAGTGATAAAAACTGAAAGTCAGCAATATAATCAATCAATCCTCAATTCGAATACGAAATTAATGATTATCCTCAATCCGAACACCATCTTGAAGTAACTTCAAAACAAAAAGAATATTACCTCAACTTGCTTCTGAAGAGATTGCACGTAATTAATGATCTCATCAAGCATTCCTGCTTTGCCTGTAACTTTATTACAACCAGGGACCAATTCTTGAAGGCATTTCATCTTTTTACTTATTTTTTCCCTCCTTGCCTGAAATTTATTATCCAATCTAATTAAGTATTACATATAAATCAAATTCAAAACATATCATAATTCATAAGTATATTACAAATTCAAGAAACATTACAGGTTCTGAGAAATCAAGAAAACGAAATAGGACAAACAAAATGGGACAAATTCTGTGAAAAAACTGACCCTTTCTGCTAGGCTATGGCTATCAGTGGCTTGACCACGCCTCGCCCTGACATGAATATAATCACATTTCTCATCTCCTGAAGCCTTCGAAATGGCACTTCTCGTTGTGATTTCTGATTGAGACTCCCCTGCTTCTGCTTTCAATTCCTCTTCCACATCAACCTGAAAAAACCACATAAATTTCTTGAAACTTTGAAATACCAACATATCTATATATCGGATTTTACTTAGTGGGATAAAGCTTAGTTCCGTTTGGTTAAAGTATGACGAACCTCTGCCTTCCTTTTCTTGGCAGCAACGGGTTTCTCCTTACGCGCTCTGAAGCTATCTTGAGCTTCCAATTTTCTTGGAGGAGCTGATGATGAATTGGAAACAGTGGAAACCATGAAATGCTCTGTTTCGAGGGAACTCTTTGAAATATCAGAAGATGAAATCCCATGATTCTCTCCCCCAAAAGCAGAAAAGTTATGAAAATGTTCAATCTTTTGGTCATGAATCTGTAATGGAAATTGATGCAATAAATTGTGTTGCATGGATTGTTGTTGATGATAGAAACGTGAATAGATAGCTCTTTGTCTTTCAAGAACACTCATAGTTGTGTCGTTTGGAATGTTTTCTGATGATGAAGACATGAAGTTCAACATATTTCTAGGATGAGGAGATCAGCTAATGTTTGAAAGTGTTTGAGTGGATTGGTTTTATGTTCTAAATGTGGAGATGATGAAAGAATTGCTTCAACTGAATTTATAGTGTGTCGAAGTAGTCGAATCATTGGTTTTGGTGTAGTAACAAGTTTTTTCTATCATGATAAATTGAAGAACATCCTACGTATGTTAGAAAGTAATACTCCCTCTGTCTTTTGGGTTTTAGATTTTTCAAAGTCAAACTTTAAAAATTTTAACCATGAATTTTTATTTATCAATAAGAAATAATATTGTCATGTACTCGTGTTAGATCTTGTCAGACTCGTTTCAGTCTACTATATTTTTAAAATATTGATTTTTTAGAACTTTTACGCATGTAAAATTAGAGATATTTTCGTTCTAAATCGTGTTTTGGTGACCGTGAGAAGTCAAAAAACCAAGATAAAAAAGACAGAGAGAGTACAACTCATCGTGGTTCTCTCTTCAATATATTCTTGTTTCTTACCAGGCTTTCGGGCATAAAAATTATCGTCTTATTAAGATTTCTCTAAAGTACAAATACAATCATGGTAATCGGTACATATATTGATGTAGAAATTAATCGTGTAATTTAAATATTAAGAAAAATCTCAATAGAAAATTTTTAATAGAACCGTCACCGCTCCGGGTTTTCAGTATTACCTAGGCCAAATAGGCAAAAGGAAGGGAATGGTGATGATATAAATATTACAGCAACCACAGCTCACGAGGGGTTTGATTACGCTATTCATTCGTTCGGTATAATTTTTCACTAAAATGAGGACTTGTAGAAGTTCCTCTTGAGAAGTAGTCTTGATTATCATCGTAGAGAGGCTCTAGGGCCGCAATTATAATATGTTAGTAATTAGAACTCTAATAATATAAGTCTACATGTCCACATGAAGTAAAAAAAATAAAATGAAGATACACTCATGACAACATAACACATTTTAAGTACAAACTTGCTCAATTGCTCCAGAACTAAACTTTCAAATGCTAATTATTTAATTCGCCTCCATCTATATTATTTATACTTATACAAATAGACTTAATGAAATAAATAATTACTTAATTAATTTTAAGTATTTAATGAGTAAATAAACCATAAGCCCCACTCTACAAATTACTTTAAAATTGTAATTTAAGATTTAGCAATCAACTTCAGAAAAAGCAAAACAGCTAAGCAAATATAGGAAGAGAATAGGGGGAGGGTGGGATGGAATTGGCATAAAATCAGGGAATGTATTGATTGCCAAATAGTGATTGAGATGAGAATGGGACCTTTATGAATGAAGATTGAAATTTGAAGGGACTCTCAGAATTACTGCTTGCCAGAGGTGCAACCTCACCATAACACGTGAGAATGTCACACATGACACAACCCATTATCTAATTAAAGGATAAATGTCAATTCTAAATCTATTTAGACCATATATTTTTCAAATAATACGGCATAAAATTAGTTGTATATCGATTATCAACCAAATTTGGAACTTAAATTTAATATCAATTGGAAAGAAATTGTTACTACGTTTCCGTCAATTTAGAAGTTTTAAGTCAAAAGACTTAATTGTATGAAAAAATGTTAATATATATATGTTATCATTATATTTTACATTTGTATTTATTTTTCATTATAAAATGAAATGATTATGTGTAATTAATGAACAATAAGAAAAATATACACACTATAAATAAATTTTAGTTTAAGAGAAGCTCTTAATGTAATAAAATTATTAATTTCATTAAATTTGGAGTGAGATAATAACATTAAATATTTAAGTTCGAAGAAAATAAAGTGAAAATATATATTAGTTTTTTAAAATTTAGGTCGAATGGTGGTCTTTTTTTTTTTGAAAATAAGCGATGTATTAATAACCGAACACAAACACAATTACAAAAAGGATAATACAACATTCGTCCTAGTTCAGTCCAAAACAGACTGTTGGAGCCGGGCCTTACTAAGTGAGCTGGGTCATATGTAAATGCCCTAAAGACTCACTCTATAAATGCCCCTAACCCTCAATTTCTATCCATAATCGACGCTAAAAAGCCTCATTCCACTTTTTGATTTCTAAGGTGAAACTCAACAAACTTGAATCTGAACAATCACCTTCTTAAGCTCCTTGCATCAACATTGTTCTCAATGATAGTAGTAATGTCATTAAACTCTACATAGATTTATGCAAAAACTATTCATCTCATGCAAAAACTCTTTCACTTAATAAATTATTAATTTATAGATAAAATTTATACATAAATTAATAACTCTCTAAATTAATAAATTTGACCGATTCAACATTATTAAATTTTTGGAAATTTTACTATACTTAACTTTTCCTTTATTTTTAGTAATGGTACATTTGCATCGAAGCAATCATAAAATCGATCTTAAGATCAAAACTGGAATGGAAAGTAATAATTTTACATTTATCACAAATATGAATAATATTTTAATCATTCGTATAACTTTTTTTCTTTTTTGTAATTTAGCGATGAAATGAGTTTGAATCCAGGATTTTCTGGTCAATAAACTTTTTCACTAGGCTATTCGATTGACTCATACGTATAGAACTCTTTGGTCATTTCTTTCGAATTAGTTTGATGAACGGGCTATACACAAAAACAAGAAGAGATGTCATACTCATATCTATGGTATCTTTGAAAGATGTACTTCATCTTTCCCAAATTCTAACTTTCATCTGATTTTTCATAGTTTATGAGACATAGCTTAAAACGTAATATCTCTAATTCTATATGCGTAAAAATGACTAAAATTGATATTCCAAAAATATATATTGAAAAGAAATCGAGCTTGAGGTTGAACTTGGGGTGGCAAGGCTGTAAATGGAGAAAGATGAATAGTTGTAACAATGGTGTATGGTTGTGCAATTGGGAACTAGACCTGATAAACAAATCGTTCTCACAATTTATGGACACTAAATAAAGAACAAAACAATATATTTTCTGGTGTGTTCTTACAATATTACAAAGCTAAATATATAGGAGTTTCCTGACTTGAGCAACAAATTGTGCAAAGCTGTTTTAGAAACAAATACAAGATAATATTCTTTATACAGTTACAATCCCTAAATTACAGGAACAAAGTAAATGGAATATAATATTAACGATCTTGCCGAATCTTGCTGCAATATACGTAATACTCCCCCTCAAGGTGGAGCGTGAAGATCACAAACCCCAACTTGCCTAATAAAGTTGAGAACTGTGGTGCACCCAAAGATTTGGTAAATATTGCAGCAAGATCGTAAATATTATATTGCATTTACTTTGTTCCTGTAATTTAGGGATTATAATTGTATAAAGAATATTATATTGTATTTGTTTCCAAAACGGCTTTGAGGTAAGTGAAAATTGTGGAGAGGGCGTTGAACTAGTCGAGTGAACATCAAAAGATAAGGCCTCAGTCTAGTCGTCTCTACTATGAACAATAGTTTTATGATGCTCCTCTTGTGACCATGGAGATTGCTTTATTGAGAAGAGGAAGATCAACCATTCCAAGAATTTGACTTCGTATCTGACCATATTGTTCATCATCGATCTAATCCCAAAAGAAAGTCATGTGTTTTATCTCTCTCTGCTCGAGCCCGGGTTTTGGTGGCAGCAGCACATACACAACCACAAGTTGCATCCTCAGATCCATACAACTATTCCCAAAGAGCTTTGAATTTGTTGTAAAAAGAAATAACACTCATACCTTTCTGGCGAAGTGTATGGTACTTAGTTTTTAATTGATGAATCCTTGGCCCGTTTATAATATCATATGTCTCCTTCAAATCGATCCACAATTCAGAAACAATCTTGTGACTTGCAATACTTGGTTGAATGGTAGTGTCTACTGAATTAAAAATCCAGCCACACATTGTGGAATTATTAGCTTTCCAAGCAGTACACTCCGGAGGATTATCAAGAGAAGATGTAGGGAAATCACCATTAATGAATCCCAACTTGTTTTTACCTTCCAACCCGTTGAGTATCGCCTTTGCCCAAACATCATAATTATTACCAAGAAGAATACATGTGGTAAGTGCCATGTCGGGTCCTTCGGATGGATGAAGGTAATAACTAGAAGAAGGATCGTGTATCAATTGGGGAGCGGTTTTGACAGATTTGCCTGTATCAGCAGACTTGTGGTTATTTCCATCGTTAAGGTCTGTCATTGTGAAAGGCCACACAAAAATAACAATGCGAGAGTAGAGATAAAAAGAAAATAACAGTAGGTTCTAAAAAAAACAATGGAACAAGCTTTAAAAAAAATCAGATTGTAAAAACCATCAGCTCTGATTCCATGCTAAATAATGAACACTAAATAGAGAACAAATCAATATATTTTCTGGTGTGCTCTTACAATATTATAAAGCTAAATATATTCGAGTTTCCTGACTTGAGCAACAAGTTGTGCAAAGCCGTTTTGGAAACAAATACAATATAATATTCATTATACAACTACAATCCCTAAATTACGTGAACAAAGTAAGTGGAATATAATATTTACGATCTTGCTGCAATATACGTAATAAGAAATGTGTTGGAGCTCCAGGAGGGAGAGGCGAAAGGGTTGGCCAGAGCTGGGGAGGCTTACTTGCTTTAAAAGAGGCCCCAATGATATATTTTATTTGTCTATTAAAATTGGATCCAAAAGCCTAATATATATTGGATTTTGATATATCTCATCATTAAAAATAAGAGTTCGTGAATTCTAACGTCAAAAGTCATTAGAATCCTTAAGATGATCGGCTCGAATGGTTCGGAGGACCAAACTGATTGATTTGAAAATTTCAGAGGACTAACTGACTAGTTCAAGAGAATTCAAGCCTAAAATGAATGGTAGATTGACCAATACAACAAATTTGGGGAAGGCATGGTAGTATGTGTATTCATTTCAATGTATTAGAGCAAGAAAATGATTGAAGTGCAAGACCATATGTAACCTAGTGGTGGGTACGTTAGAAAGCATTGGGTGTTGAAGATGGCCATACTATCCTAGTAGTTGCTAAGTATGGGTTGCCACATAGAAAACGTCATTTTCCAAACTTTATAATAAGAGAAGGAACTTCGTTTATCTTTCTAAGTTTGATTTGATTGTCGACATTCATATCAATTTATATTCATATAAATCCTTCTTGTTCATTGAAAGGCCATTTAACTCCACATGTTATGTTGTGGACAGTGTATAGGAGATAGGACCAAAAAAGCCCACAAGATTTAACATGTCCGACGGACCGTATAATCTACAAAAAAGAAATTTAAATTAAATTAAATTAAATTGTAGATTAAATAGATAGATATGACTTATGAGTATGACTTTTAGAATTACGCTTCCTCCATCCCTATAACATTCTCAAGTTTTAAATTTTATAGTTATTTTTATTAAAAAGAATAGACTCAAATATTTGTGCATATATTTTCATATTTGGATATTATCAACTATATTATCTTTTATTTAGTGATCATTTCCCGCACATGCTACATCAATATGTATTACATATTAATTTAATAAAAATAATCAATATATAAATGATACGCTTATTTAAGGCGTCCCGCTTGGCTTGTCCGTCGCTCAACAGAGGAGGTAAATCCTGGATGTGCCTCTAGCGACTCGTTACTCCACCTCAAGAGTGCCCAGAGAGGCTGGGTAACCACCCACAAGCAGATCCTTCCTTGAACAAATGCAGAGTTACTCATACACCTGTAGTAGATCGAACCCACACTCTTGTGAAGAAGCGCACTCTTAATAAAAATAATCAATATGACTCGATTTACTATGGTTATTTAGGGTAATGTCGTAAACTCCAAAGGAAAAGAAAAAATTGATACGTGGAGATACAAATATATCAATCAAATTTCGTAATATCCCCAATTAGGATTTTGGGAGTGTAATTTTTCTTTTTCTTTTTGTAAATTAGCAAAAAATTATGAAATATAATTGATATGCGGAGATACAAATATATACCGAACATAAAATTTCTTGATTGATGAGTTGAATTAGATACCACTAGTCTATTATAAGTCATCGCTAGAAAAATGTAATTCTTGAAGACAAGATCACGTCTCCTAACAAAATTGGATGTTTATAGAAATTATGTACTATTCTAAATCTTTTTTAGATCTAAACTTGTCTCAGAGGCATATGTTGTGGAAAATTGCACATATACAAGTATTTGATTAGATATTTTCAAATGAATATTCGAAATTGATATAAATATTGAATTGAATATATGAAACTTTTAATTTTTAGTATTATTTTATGTTTTTCTCAAAACAAAGTATTTTCTCAACTCTACATAATAAAGAACCGACCCTTGTATACATGCGTCAGAGGGGCGTATCGTAAACCTGAGTTTTTTAGAATATGTCTTAAAGGTATATGCTATGATCTTATAATCTCTTCCAAAATAATAACACAAAAAATAAATTGTATCATAAATATTCCTTATCAAGTTATCATATACTAATCATATATGAATAAATATATTTTTATTTGATTATTTTCGTATTACTAATAGATCTAAACAAAGGTACAACTCAAACAATATTAGATAAAGCTACAACAATATTAGCCATAAGTTCAACATTTGCTACATCAATTTGAACAATCACTGGCTCAACGAGTCCTCCAAAATTTCTAGTACAAGAATTTGCATCATTGATAGCTCCTAAGCCTTGAGCATTCAAGCCATTCCTATCTTTCTTTTGCAAGAAATTTTTGCCATTATTGAACTTGCTAATAGTACTACCAAAAATTGTCGCACATGTGGCTATACTTGCTTTGACTTTAGGGTTCGTCTCCTTGTTACCTAAAGAGGCGAGCGAAGTTTGTGCTGAAGTAGTTGTCACAATCGCCTTATTAAGCACAGCATACCCGAAGGTTGTAACATCACGTTGGGCATTAACAATGTTAGGATCAGAGTTTAGTATCCCTTTGCAAGCTTCCGGACTTGTAGGTTTCGAACAAATGTCATCTATTAAAGTACCAAAACTAGTAGGTATACATGTTAGCAATAGAGAATAGATGAAAAACAATTTTGATGAAGCCATTAGAGAATATGAAATATATTCCTAACAAACAAGCTTGCTTTTAGAAAATAATATGAATTGTTAGAAAAATATACACATGTCACCCATTTATATATGTGTGTTCATCGTTGTTATATTTACTAAGTGATCAATGAGTTAGTATTGTCTTTATATAAATCCAGCCTAATTAGAATGTTCGGTGTAACAAAGGAAACATATTAATTTTGAAATATATATTTCTTTTTGCATTATTGCATGTAGGTCGTTGATATAATTATTTATTATTAACTCAGAATCAATTACTCCTACCTAGTATTGTCTTCATTATTTCAGTTTAAATAGAATGTTCAATTTGACAATAGAATAATATTTAATTTTGACCACAAATTAATATTAATTAAATACTTTGATTATTTATTAAAACACGATAATACTTTCCTCACATACAGTATATAATATTAGGTGATTTCTTAATACATGTGGTGATTTTTTAGTCCTTTAATTGAGTTAAAGACAAATAAAGTTAAACTAATCAATTAAAGATTTCAAAAGTATGATTACTCTTGTTTTAAAATAGGAGTAATAATTTATCAGAATAAGCAGATTGTGAGATTCTGCGCAATTAATGTTTTCCAAGAGAAGAGAAGTCCATAATACGCCGTTGAGAAAAAACCATTGCTTTTACCCATAGAAAAAACCATTTTAATATAACTAAATATATAGAATGTTTATATTTATTGATAAAAGGGAAAAATATTTAGTGGAATTCAGTTACATAGAATAATCAATTTCCTAGTATTGTCTCAACGACGACAAAAAATCAGCAAAGAAAATTAGTATTGTTTATATTGTCTATTTTATTTGTATTTATAATATTGGTTTTCCTAAGAGCATGTATATCAACTCCCATATAAGTTATAATAGGGGTTCAACTTTCTAAAACGAGCACTTTTTCAGCTCCCCTAAAATAGCTTGATTCCCTATAAATTATTCACTCACCCTCAAATTTGTACTCTCCCTATTCTCTAGTTATTATAATTACTATGGTTCAATTAGTTGTGAATAATAGGGGATCTGCTAAAGAGCAACTAGTCCCAAAAATAGAAAAATGACAATTAAAAGTAATTATGGAGGAAAATTTAGGGGAGCTGATGTATATGCTCTAATACGTATTTTTAGGTAATTGTACAAGGAAGCATGTATTTTAAAAATCTCTCGATATCAGATTTTACATGTAAATATATTCTATATTAAGATAGTATTAATGATGATTGATTACTCGAAAATCAAAGCATATATTGAAAACCGATAAACGCATCTTTGCCTATTATGTTCTACAAACAATGGAAAGTAATAAAATAGTTGCCCTTATAAATGATACGCTCATTTAAGGCACCCCACTTGATTAGCCCATTGCCTAACAGAGAAGGTGAATCCGAGATGTGCCTCTAGCGGCTCGATATTCCACCTCAAGAGTGTTCAGAATAGGCTGGGTAACCAGCCACAAACAAATCCTCTCTTGAACAAATTCAGAATTTAGTCAGTTGTCTACTACTGGATAAACAAACCAATGAACTATTGTTAAAAAATCATGAGTCCCGTCCAACTATTATTCAAGGAATATTGTTTGAACTATGTGTTAGGGGTTTCATTGCCATCTTTTATAATATCTCCAAAACTACTTGCATCTAAATATATATTCGCATCTAAAATTCAAGGCAGATAATGTTCTTCAAAAATATTAAGTGTTAAAGTTTGAACATTGTAAAATTATATATAAAAAATATAGATTGAGTTATAATTGATATATAATCAGCACATATAAAACGATACAATACAAATATTAGAACACATATAAAAAATTAAGAAAAACAATATTGTTAGAACGATTACGATGAGATTAATTCACTATTGCCGATGATTGAATATTCCACCGATGATTGTGTTACACGTGAGGGGAGTGTTAAGATGCGCGTCCCACATCGTAAGTCGATATCCTCCCTTATCAATATATAAAATCATGAGCTACTCCCCTATTGCCGATCAATCCTATTTTCCTAAAATTTATTCGTATTTCATTTAATTACACATGTTTAAACTTATCTTATATCATTTTTGTAATTTTTTAATTTTTAAAGACAGTGAGAACCCCACAAATTCTTAACACAAACACTAATTTCCTTCCTCCATATATGGATCAAATAATGTAACAATTAAACATCATACCAATATCTAAATCATCTCAAGCAAATTTAGTTATCCCGAGATGATACTAACCATAGAAAGTAACTTATAGTATGTAGTCACTAATACTATGTTAAATGTCTTTCAAATATACTCTCTCCATCCCTAAATGATTATCACATTTGACTTTTAGTGATCAATAAAATACGATTTAAAACATAAATATCATTTATTTTACATGCGAAAAGGTTATAATAAGTTGATGTTTCAAAAATATATATTGAGACGAATCTAACGAGGTCCCTCAAGACTATATTATTTCTTATCGTTTAATGAAAATTCATGATTAAATTTTATTATAATTGACCATAAAATTCAAAATGTGACAATATTTTAGGGACGGAGGGAGTATATAGTAATATACACTCGACAAACTAGAGACATCAAATAAAAATAAATTATTAAATTTTAGCACTGTGAAAAATTATTTCGGTTGGTTATAACCTCGTATTGATAAAATATTATAAATATAGGCTTCTTCTAATATATCAATTGGTAAGAGGATAGTAACCGACATAAGAGAATACTAACGGATATAGCAAAATTGTAGGAATAGCACCTTTTGAGATTTTTTATCAACTTATAGCACTATTTTTCATTTCTTACATTAAATAGCACTAAAGGGGGGCAAAATGATAAATTGCCCCCAATATTTGGATACACTTTTTAAACGACTTTTTAAAAAAAAAAATCCGATTTTTTTTTCATTTTTTATTTATTTTTTCAAGATTTTTATTTTTATTTTTTTTCAATTTTTTTTGTTTATTTTGTTTCTATTCTTTTTCATATTAAAAGAGGTTCGATTTTGGTCGTTGTTTTAGCTAAAAGTATCGATTTTCGTAAAAAAAAAGTTCGGTTTTCGTAGTTGTTTTAGCTAAAAATCGGTTAAAAAACGAAAAAAAACTACGAAAATCTAACATTTTTGTGAAACAACTACCAAACTTTTAACTAAAAACATTTTTTGTAAAAAAATAATTGAAAAAAATATCGAAAAAAAAATCGTAAAAAGATCTAAAAAAAATAGATTAAAAGAAAAGTGTATCAAAATATCGGGGGGCAATTTAGTCATTTTGCCCCCCTCGAGTGCTATTAAATGTAAAAAATGAGAAGTAGTGCTATAAGTTAATAAAAAGTCCCAAAAGGTGCCAATCCTACAATTTTCTCAACGGATATACACACATAATGTTATCAAGGTGATTTGATAAGAAAGAAAACCAACATTATTAATAATAATAATAATAATAATAATAATAATGCCAGTTAAAAAGTTTAAACTAAACGAACATTGAGTGGACAATTGATAAATGTGAGGCCTCAAGTTTGAAATAATTGATACTCCCTCCGTCCCTAAATGATTGTCACATTTTGACTTTTCATGGTCAACAAAACAATAATTGAAACGTAAATATCTCTTATTTTACATGTGAAAAAATTATAATAATTTTTATTTCAAAAATATATATTAAGACGAATCTAACAAGATCCCACAAGACTATATTATTTCTTATCGTTTGATGAGAATTTGTGATCAAATTTTGTAATGTTTGACCATCAAAAGTCAAAATGTGACAATCTTTTAGGGACGGAGGGAATATTTCGAAAGAAGCAGGTTGCATCTTGTGAGCGACCGGATGACCCTGGGTTTGTTGAGTGTTATTGGACTCATCTCTTATCTCCACATCACCTTTTAAATCGTTTCTTCTTGTGGTTGGGGAAGTCGGAAGCTTCATTATTATTTTGTTTACTTGGCTATTCGAAGTTTGTAGTATGTTTTATTATTTCCTCAAATATCAAATTATTAATAAATAAATGTAGGAGTAATATACTATGTATTGTTTACTATGTATTGTTTGATTAATCTTAACTTAGTTTAAATTTAATGTGCAAAATAACTATAATTATATTTTTGCAAAATCAATTCAAAAGGTAAAGTTAAAATATATTTATGGATAGTAATTGTAAAAACACATTTATAAAAAATAAATAATTATATTATCTCCTAAATTTTAGGTAAATATGGGGCTTCAAAAAGCTTTAAAATAATATATAATTATTGTGTTCCTACATTGTATATAGAGTAGATAAAGATAACATTTCTAACTAATTAATGAGAGTCTAAACCTATAATAAACAACTTCGTCTTCAATTTAACTATTACATGAAACATTTTTTATTTGATATGTTTAAGTCCGCGTAATTGATATGAAATGTCACAAAGCGGGTCTTTGAACCATGTAAAGACACCCAAGGCTTCTAGCCTAGTGGTACTGAGCTCGAGCCTCTTTCCAAGAGTTCTAGGCTTCGAATCCCGCATAGAGTCGAAGCGAAGTTCAAACATTACGTGATAAGTTACAAATAGTCAAGCAACATATAAGAAATACTTGGTATTACTCCTTTAATTTTAAAATAGATGTTATATTTGACTTTTAAGGTTAGATACGAGTTAAAATATAAATATCGTTAATTTAGATATTTAAAAAATAAGAAAAGGTTATACTTCAACAAACTATATTCAACCGACTCTAACAAAATTTTACATAAATATTTTGTTTTTATGCCCCCTATACTTCTGATTGTTTCTGAGGTGCCCCCTAGATCCTTTTCTCCAGTTTTAAAAGTTAAAATGACTATTATACCCTATCACTATTACAAAGTATAGGGAGTAATATTAAAATATTTTACATAATTAAAATTAAACCCCTACTCTTTCTTCTTCAACACACCCCAACCCCACCCCTACCCCCACCCCACCCCCACCCCCTGCTTCATCGTCACATCCCCACACCAAAGTCGACACCAAAACGAAAGACGTTGTTCTTATTCTGACTCTAAGTTTCTTCTATCACCCGAACCCATCAATGTCGCGTCGTATAATATTACCCAAACCTGAAATTGAATGTCATCAAATTTTATTTTCTTCAATTTCTAACACTTTTGCTCAATTAAAAGTCAACATTTATCTCAATTAAAAGTCAACTTTCGAATCCTCATCATGAATCCTGAGTAGTAAGCCTTCTTTCGGTAATTTCCTTTATTGGATTTTTGTATATGAATTTAGGTCCTTAGGTTGCGTCTAATTTGATGCAGGTTTTAGTTTTAAATCTTATAAATTTATCTGGGTTTTTTATAATCATATTGTTTTAATTAATTCGTCTTTTGGTAATGTGGTCTCTGTTCTAGAAATGAATATTCTCGTCTGCGTTCTTGATTTTCACCAATCTATGAAAATTATTGTTTTATCAAATTCGTCCATAAGCTTTCTTGCGCATAAGATGAAATTCTTTGGTTGTTCATTGTAATCTCAAGATCTCTGTGATTTAGAAATTATTTTGGTTGCTTCTGACCCTTCTTCATCCCTATGAAATGAGTAATGCAATGGTTGAAATGTCATCAATTTTATACCTCGGCTGCTCATTCGATCATATTTCATCGAGTAAAACTCAAAACTTATTGAGCATAACGCGTATGTATATTAATTCTTGAAGGGCCGATTGTGATGCTCAGAATGAAGTATGGAAATCTTGGTAGTGTTTCACTGTGAAATAATAAGAGGGGTGGGGGTGGGGGTGGGGTGTGTTGAAGAAGAAGAAGGGGTGGGAGTTTAGTTTTAATTATGTAAAATATTTTAATATTGTCCTTCATACATTGTAATAGTGACAGGGATATAATAGTCATTTTATCTTTAAAAAATGGACAAATGGATCTAGGGGGCACCTCAGAAACAATCAGAAGTATAGGGGGCATATTGAAACAAAAACAATAGTATAGGGGGCAAATAGTGAATAAGCCTTACAAATAGTCAAGCAACATATAAGAAATACTTGGTATTACTCCTTTAATTTTAAAATAGATGTTATATTTGACTTTTAAGGTTAGATACGAGTTAAAATATAAATATCGTTAATTTAGATATTTAAAAAATAAGAAAAGGTTATACTTCAACAAACTATATTCAACCGACTCTAACAAAATTTTACATAAATATTTTGTTTTTATCAAGTAATAAAAATTTACAATTAAAATATAAAAATTTACAATTAAATTTTTTAAAATTTAAATCAAATATTTTGTAACGTAAGCAATAATAATAATCGACTACCCTTCAAAGTTATATTTACATGATTTGATAAGGTCGAGACTATTAAGTAAAAAGGTGTTGCAGCTGTATTCCATGAGAATCGGTCGGTACATCTCCCATATTATTGCCAGATCAGTTTTCTTCATCTTCAATTCCTTCATAATTATGACTTGGAAGTTGGATCATTATAAAATCTGCCCATCTATTATCACACTTTACCAATCATAAATGAATAATATAAGTCAATATGAACTTCATGGATAAGGTATTCATAACCGAATCTAGTGAACTTCTGTCACTATAATTGAGGTAGGTCATCAATCTAATTTTTGGTGTACTATTTGTGTGGGGGGTAAATTAACGACGAATGTATGAGTATAAATGAAGGCGACGATGAATACTTCTATGGAGGGGCTACTAAAAGAGAGAATCAAAGGGTGGCTCGTCCCTGAGAAGACGAGTGGACAAAGATGTCTTCGTCGTGATTGTTGCGCGATCAGATCAGATAAAGGGGGGAGAGAACTACTATTGAAAGAAGGCGAATCGCTACTCCTCAGGAATAGAATCTTCTACTGAAACAGAATCGTCTGCCTCTCTTGTTGGTGACTTGCCCCGACTTGAATGAAACGGAAACCCGAGGTCAGAGCTTGCTATAGCTATAAACCTAGAGAGAAGACGAAGGGCTCGGCACGCACAATCCTATCCTATCCGAGTCCGAGTTTACCCATATTAATAACAAATACATAAATTATTAACTAATACTATAGAGATAGAATAAAATATGAGGCAATCTTGTCAATAAGACCAAAATTCAAAGTTCCTTCTACTATTTTGTTAAGTACTTAAGTCTCAATTTGCTCCTTATAGGCCGGTTTATAATACGTTTTATGTCATTTTGTCTCATGAAATATCAAATTTAAATTAAATTTAATTTTAAATGAAAGACAAACACAAAATATCATATATTAAATTTTTGAGGAATTTTTTTAAAGGTAACTAAACTTGTGAAACGCTTCATCTTTTTTAATTAACCCACCCCACCCCAACACATGATTGAGAAAGGTGATGCAACTCATCCTCCAAAGTAGGCCTGTTATCGAACCGGTCTGCTCGCAAATCGCTCGCAAACCGGTTCGTTAAAACCGGCTCGTTTGCTCGCTCGTTTCTAATTTCGAATCGATTACGATTCGTTTTTGCAAATCGTAAATCGTTTGCACTCGCTCGCTAATCACTCGTTAAAACCGTTTATAAAATTAATTTTATTAAAATATATTTTTAGTTCGAACCGGTTACGATTCGTTCGTAACTCGTTTCAAATCGCTCGTTAATCGTTCGCTCGCTCGATAAAACCGTTTATCATATTCATTTTTATTTAAAGAAAATATACCAAACATAGCCTAACTAAGCGATTTGCGAGTGGAAAATGAATTACGATCGAAACGATTAGCGATCCGAGCGAACGATTCTTATTTCGAACCGATTAGTGAGTCGATTTTTTGCGATTTTAAACGGTTCGATTAACGAACCGGTTTTATTCGATTTTATTTCGAACCGATTACGAATTGAAAATTCAAACCGGTTTATTAACGAACCGATTTGCGAGTGCAACCGGTTTGATTTACGGTCAGAACCGGTTTGGTCCAAAACCGGCTCGGACCGGCTCGTTAACAGGCCTACTCCAAAGTAAATATAGTTTTAGGTTTTATATATAATATTTCCTTTATTTCGAAATAGATTTTATTTAGTTAAAAAGTGCTTTATTAAGGTGTTAAAAAAAATTTACTATTGAGTTAATCGAATGGCCGTGAAAAAGGTTTTTGCTAGTGATCAGATTCTCGGTTTAAAATTCACCTCATCGCTAATTTACAAAAAAAAAAAAATTACTATTATACCCCACATAATACTCTCAGTGGCAAGCGTGCTGACATCTCTAGCGTAGGTCTCGGTTCGAGCCCTCTTGCTAACAAGGAAATTGGTTAGAGAGATGGATTCTCTCACTAGTTTGATGCTAGTCGCCTCTTTCCTTGAATTTGTGAGTTTACGAATTGTATTGATGTTTCATCATTGTAATGTATTATTCGTATTAATAAATTTAAAGGGTACTTCCCTTTTTAAAAAAAATGAAAATAAGCTCTCTAGCAAAAAAATAATTATTAGGGTTAAAAATAAAAACATGAGCTCAAAAGTATATCGAATTCCGTACACGATATATTATTATGAAAAATTATGTGTTGAGGGACTCATTTATTATCCTTGAAAAAATTGATTTTAATGTCTAATCTTTCGAAGTTTTGAGGAACTCATTTATTATTCTTTGGAGCAAGATTGGTAATCATTCCAATTTTTTTTGTTTTTTATGATCATGGCCTTCAGAATACGTTTGATAACATTGATTTGCTGTTTCTTAAGAAAATTAGGATTTCGATTGTCTTTGAAATCGACATCAATTCTCATAATAGTTGGCAGATTTCTTTTTTTGATCATCAGTATTTTCCTCTAATTTCATCTACAGGAAGACTGCAAAGCAAACCTTCTGATCCTCAGTCAAGCACTTCATGTTTATCCTCCTCGGGTGTGGATGAACAAGTCATTAAAGCTTTGTTGATGGGGTTATCAAGGATTTCAGGATCGATGGCGCCTTCCTCTACAAGAGAACTTTGTCAGCGTTTAGCTCGGATATTTTTATTTCTCTAGCTTTTGTAATAGGGCGTCAAACCTTTATGTTTTAGATCCAAACAGTTATAATTTTTGTTGTAAATACCATGGAGGGATTATTCTTCCACTGTAACTAAATTATGTATATCTATAAAAAAAAAAGAATTAAATTTTTGTTAAACAATCATCTATTTCGAAATAGAGGTAGCATAGATAAATTTAACATAGAAATTACTTTATCACCTATAATAGATAATAAATGAAAAGATCAACATGACACAATGGTCGTATCTAAGAGCTTCTATCATGGAGCTCTAAAGTTTAAATCCTACCAGTAACATTATAATTTTTTAAGCTAGCATTACAAATTTATAATAGTTGTGCAAGGATTAAACGCACCCACGTCGCTTTCTAACGAGATAGCGTAAGGCCCACTAAACCCCTTTAAAAGTGGGCAAGGAACTGAATAGGACCGAGTGTTTCTTTAGTGGGCTGGGCCTGAACGTTACCAGGTTTAGGCAATTAGGTCTGTCGAATACTATAAGTGGGCCTATTCGGTTCGACATTTAGTGGGTTGCACTTCTCTGGCCTGGTTCATTAGACACCTTTAGCGACGAGTCAGGTTCAATTGGAAAGTTTTAAGCCTAATAAGTGAGTCCAATTGGAGCCTATCCTAGACAGCTAGATCCATTAAACATAAAATGTTCCTGGCTGGAGACATGTCAACCGTGCTGTCCGTGGTCAGGCCTTATCCAGCCCATGTCCATTATGGAGTGGCCGAATGGGGTCCCATGAGAAAATAAGTATGCTTTTCTTTAAATAGTAAATAACTTTTATAATAGCAAATAAATTTAATATATAAATCGAAGAAATTATGTGTCTACTTTATAATCATATTATTGATCAACTAGATGTTTGTACACAGTCTAGTCTGTGCAAACTTATTTACTATTTTATAATATATGATTTTTTAGTAATAAATAAATAAATAAAACATGTTTATCTAATATTGTTAAATTTATCTTTAACTAAGTTTGATTTTGAGTGTGAAATAATATATTATTTTTGCAAATTCATTTTCTAAAACTGAAGATAAAATATATTTGATAACATTTATGAATATTTTTTGTACAAAATGTTTATAAGAAAACATATTGGTTTCCTATTGTTTAGAATTACATGGGGCTTCAAAGGTATACAAAACTAAATTCCAATTCACCCCTTCCCCAATTATATATAGTTAAGATAAATAATCACAATTCTTTTAATTATTGTTCCTTGAATAGTTTTTTGTTACTCAAAAACTTACAATGTTTTGTTTAACACTATTACAAATTTTAATAAAGTGATAGCTATGTGACAATATAACTACTTTATTATTTGTAATGCTAAGTTAAAAAAATTATCACTTGGCACAATGATTATTAGTCACATTCTCTATCCTCTAAAAAGTCTTGGGTTCAAGTTCTTCAACATAATACTTCCTTCGTCCCTAAAAGATTGTCACATTTTGACTTTTGATGGTCAACAAAACACGATTTAAAACATAAATATCTATTATTCTACATGCGAAAAAATAATGAAAAGTTAATATTTCAAAAATATATATTGAGACGAATCTAACAAGGTCCCACAAGACTATATTATTTCTTATCGTTTAATGAGAATTCATGATCAAATTTTGTAATATTTATCTTATAAAAGTCAAAATATGACGATCTTTTAGGGACGGAGTGATATTTATGTCAAAATAAGACGAATCTAACAAGAATTACAATCTTGTTGATAGTCTTGTGAGACCTTGTTTGATTAAAATCTTGGTTGGGATCTTTAAGTCATTAAAATTTTGTTGATTTATGTTAAGTGATTTATCTTATAAATTTTTTGTAATTTGTTGATATTATTCTCTCCTCATCAAACGATAAGAAATAATATAAATTGTGTGGGATCTTGTTAGATTCGTCTCAATATATATTTTTGAAATATCAACTTGTTATAATACTTTCGCATGTAAAATAAGAGATATTTACATTTTAATTCTTGTTTTGTTGACCATGAAAAATCAAAATGTGACAATCATTTAGGGATGGAGAGAGTACATTATTACTAGGTTAGTTTTTATGAGCATTGTTGGCCATCTTCATATAATTTGACTAAATTCACACCACATAAACACAAATATATATCAACATATATATGATCATTGTTTCTTTTAAAATTTTTTTTTTACCCACAGCCCCCTACAATGAATATTGAATTGAGGACCTCTATATTACTGTAATATCTTCTAACTACTAGATCATTCAACGTTCTATATATAAGCATTATATTGTCATATATTGTTAGAGTACTAGAGTCCTATTAGAATACTAGAGTCCTATATTGTTAGAGTACTAGAGTTCTTATGTTATTAGGACTAGCATCCTTATTGTGTATAAATAGGACCTTCCAGTGTATGTAAAGATCAGAAAAGAATATTACTACTTTCATGGTATCACAGCTTATCGATCTTTGAGGCCTAAATACAACTTCCGCTGCCCTGCCGGTGAGTTTTCTACTATGTGATACTCACTGGCAGGATTTAAAACCTTTTTTTTTTCTTATTTTGTTTCTCAATAATTTTTGTCAGTAGATCTGAATTTCTTAAACTTATTTTGTCCTGAAAGTTCCTAAACCTTTTTATTCTCTTCCGTTGTTAAGATCTTGGTTCTTTCCGCTGCGCCGGCGGGTGGTTCACCACTTCAAAACCATCCGCCGGACATTCGTAGTTTAAACTATGTTTTCTTTTCAATATTACTTACTTTTTTCTTGCTTTTATTTTCTCCTAAAAAAAATCAATGTCTTATAGTAGAAGTCTTCGATTTATTCCTCCTCCAATAACTTATTTTCTTCTTCGACAAATCTAAAAATAAAAAATCATAGTTCTCGTCTGATTACTATTGCTCAGTTTATTTCGCTCAAATTTTAATTCTTCCTCTCAAACGAGGCTCTTATGATTTTCTTTCTCTATGATTGAGACTCTTTTTTTTTTTTTTTTTTTCTTTCTCGTTATAACGCTTCTTCTTAATCTGTTCTCTTTTACTCTTCATATTTTCTTTTCCTTATTTTACTCTGCTCCAATGCAGAGTTTTGTTTTTTCAGATCACATCTAACGATGGTCTAATTTCTTTTTCTTAATATTTCTATGGCGATGTCATGTCCGCCTATCTTTTCTAGTGTTTTTCCGGTGATGCTCTTCCACCGATGTTTACATGTCCGCCGATGTACTTCCGGCTTATTAGTGTTCCGAAGATGTATTTCCGTCGATGTTTTTTTAATTATTGCAATTATTCTATTTGTTCGAGAGCAGTGAGCCGGGTTGAATTCCGACTTATCCATGTTCCTTCTCGTTATCAAACCGCAGACATCTTCACCAAGGGTCTTCCACTCATCTTATTTACTGATTTTCGGGACAGTCTTAGCGTTCGTCCTCCTCCCGCTTCGACTGCGGGGGTGTATTAGCATATACTATATTATTAGAGTCATATATTGTTAGAGTACTAGAGTCCTATTAGAATACTAGAGTCCTATATTGTTAGAGTACTAGAGTTCTTATGTTATTAGGACTAGCATCCTTATTGTGTATAAATAGGACCTTCCAGTGTATGTAAAGATCAGAAAAGAATATTACTACTTTCATATTGTTTGGCAGTTTATTAAAAACATGGAATGATTATTGCGGTTACACAATTACTTTCATATACCACCAATTTATCCTAAGGAACCAAATCGGGGGAAATCTAATCCTCCACAATATATATGGCTACTTGCAGTTCTTTATAGATTCTCTAAGAGAATAACATACTATGAAAAATCAAAATAAAAAAAAAATCTTGAATTGTTAAAAAGAGTAGTGTATGTAAGGTTAGCATAGTGACACATGAAATCTTTAATTTCTTGGGTTGGAAATTCTTCAATGCAATTCCAAGGTTTCCGGCGAATTTCCAATAAAAAATGCTTTAAGCTTATGGTGGTCTCTAAGAGAATAATTTTAAGGTTATTTGGAAGTTGAGGAGTCGTGAGTTTGAAAGAATGCTTCTATACTTCTACTTCATTCATTTTAAGGAAACTATCGAAATGGTTTTAAGAGTATATCTCGACAATTTTCTTATTATTTTTTCGACATTCATCTTAAGAAAATCGTTTAATTTGACTTTTTTTTTTTAAAGTTAGGGCATACCACAAAAAAAGAGAGATAATTAGTAAAATAGTCAAATATATTATGTGTAAGTTGCACTTTAGTCCGTGTAAATATTGAGTCTTTATAAATGGTCCCTGATATATATTTGTCGAAAAGGTGCGTTAGTCCTTCATTTGAGGGAGACCCTAAATTTTGATGGAAATAGGGAGTGAAGTGCACCTTTTCGATCAATATTGGAGTGCATATTTTCAAGAAATATCGAAGTTTTGAAAGTTCAATTTTGATATCAAGGACCATTTACGCACCTTTTACGTTGATATGAAGGACCATTTACGTTGATATCAACCTATTCGGTCAAATTAAAATTTAACATCTTCGTCAAAAGAGAGTCGAAACTGCACTTTTTACGTTGATATCAAGGATCATTTACGTAAACCATATATTTATTAGGACCAAATTAAAAATAATTTGCATATATTATCTAGAACCATTTTAATAATTTCCTTTCTCAAAATTAGATAACAATTTAGCTCATATTTTTCTTAAGTTTAGAAGCATGATGAACGAATAACAATCAAAAGAGATGCATCATTGAGTGAATAATTTTGGAACAATCCAAGAAAGGTGGTGATTTGATAAGGATTATTCTTCTACTTTCTTAGCAATCAAATTCATATATGCCGAATCTGAAAGGACCAACACAATGCTCAACTTTAGAATCTCCATTGTTTGCAATAATCCCACAATTCTTTCATTTTATAATAATGTCGACTCATAGAGACCGATCGACTAATCGATTAGAATGCATAAAGGCCATTAAAATGACCATTATATATAGTAATGCTTCATCATCATAGAGACTAATGGATGACTATATATGCATGCATAACTGCATAGGATATTTCTTTCGTGCATACTTCAATTAATAGAGAATTAAAATATTATTATTAGTGTGTGAAGATTATTGGGAGGACGATTTCATCTTTTAGTTTGGAGCTAATCATCACATGAAAGTGGTCAAAGTCGCAAATTTGTCCTCACGTTAACTATTCCATTCATTTTAATATCAATACGTAAAAGGTTAAATCTGGACAAAAAATGAATACTTTTTAAGATACAAACTCGTTTGTTTTGTTAAAAATTAATAAAGTTTTTCATTTCAACTTCTAAATGAAGTTTGATTATGCACCAAAAGTAAATTGTAGTCTTAAAATCATTTTTTCCCATTTTAATCGTTCATCGCGTGTTGGTGTTAAAAATTAACGCAATAGTTAAGAGCAAATTGCTGAAATGGTCCTCGATAGTATGACCGAGCTGCACTTTAGTCCCCAATAGTTACACGGTTGCATGTTAGTCCCCGAAAGTGGCCAAAAAGTTGCACTTTAGTCCCCACGTCAAGTTTTCTGTTAACATTTCAGATTTAGGCGTTAAAATTGAGGTAAAAATATAATTTTAAAGACTTAAAGTTGATTTTTTAGCCCAATTAGTGTCAAAATGAAACTCCACAACCCCTCCAGCCAAAACTTCCTTTCTTCTTGACCCCAATTAGGGTTGTGGAGTTTCATTTTAACACCAATTGGAGCAAAAAATCAACTTTATGTCTTAAAAATTATATTTTTACCTCAATTTTAACGCCTAAACCTGAAATATTAATGAAAAACTTGACTTGGGACCAAAGTGCAACTTTTTGACCACTTTTGGGGACTAACGTGCAACCGTGTAACTATTGGGGACCAAAGTACAACTCGGTCATATTATCGGGGACCATTTCAACAATGGGGACTAATCTGCAACTTCTTTTGTTACTTTTTTTTTTGTAAATTAGCGATGAGGTGAGTTTCGAACCCAGGATATTATGATCACTAACAAAAGCCTTTTATACCAGATTATTCGATTAACTAGACTTTGTCACTTTTAGGAAGTAAACTGCAAAAATGCCACTATTAAAGATTAAACTGCAACTTGATGACATTATCGAAAACTATTTCTATAATTCGCACTTTTATTTTGCATATAGTACCTTCGAAATAATCAATGCAATTTACGAATCCCAAATAAGTGCCAATTAATAATTTTAAAGTAGAATATCATATGGTTCTTTAAATTGTTGATATGATAAAGGACGATAACAAATCTGCAGTATATATATTTGTATATGCCTTGAAGAAAAACCCACTGAGAAAATTCGATAATTTTTTCTTGTCCATGAGCTAGCATAGAGATCTGAGTTGTTATAGACATCCAAATACTGTTTTATCCGAGTGAAATGACTATTTTATCCCCTATATAAATGTATAGTGTTTCCGACTGTATTCCACTAGCTCAAACTATGTGCACGACAACAACTGATGATCACATAAATGCATAAATTAAGGACCAGAATTTTATATGTCCATTTATCATTGAATGATGTGGTTGTTCTTTATTTTCTTCATCAGTAAATTTACTTGTTATCTTAATAATTATTGTTCTTTATTTCTTTTGGAGTATTTTATATTTTTATGTTGTGTTTTTGTATTTTATCAACTTGACATTAATGTATATGAGTCATTCTATTTTCTTCTTTACTCTATTCAATTCTTAATTATTATGTGAACATGAGAGCGGATAGTAGGTGTATGTTTAATTTAGATTCTTTTTAATATTAATATTTTTTAATTAAACACATAACTATTTTCTTTTATTCACTTTTTAACGTGTACCTCAACGACATAAAAAGAACCCAATTAACAAATACTCTTATAATAGATCAAACTTTTTACTTTTACGTGTTCGACTGAATGATTATAAACAATATATATTTCTTATTGGTCAAAATGTAAAATGAGCAAGTGAAAAACAATATAATAAGAATATAGTGAGTTACTTTAACCTAAAACATACATATGTTGTAATAATATATCTAGAATACAATTTTTGTAGTGATTATGCCAATTAAAACATACATGGCTACATTTGAGAAATGTAAGTACGTTACTATTGTATTTTGGTCACTATTATTGTACTTTGGTTCCAGTATGTGGCACTGATGTATAAATGATCATTAAATTAACAATATTATTAGTTATTAATGAAAAAAGAAAATTTAAGTTTATTTTTAGTTAAAATTACTAATCTATAGTAGAATATTTTGGGGCAAAAACATAAATTTAACCTAATTTTAAAATATAGATTTGAGGTAGTTTCAGTAGAGGACATGAGAGAAAGGTGGGAATATGAAACAAAGTTCAAATTATTATTATTTGTTTCAAATATTTATCAAAATTATAAAAATGCCTCTAAAGTAAGCTATAATCATTAATAATTAATGGAACCGTTAATTTAGGGACCATTTTTACACCCGTTACACACTTACGGGGACCATTTGCTCATCGATATCATTTGCATGGACCAACGTGTAATATCATTTCCGCAATTACCTCATATATTTGAAGTACTAGATCTCCTACTTCTTCTTTTTCTTTTGTATACTTGCCTTCTAAAATTCAAAAAATCCACTGATATTTTTTATTTATACCCCGTAACTAGTAGCCACAACCTACATATCAAGTTGCTAGGTTCTGATTCTTTCAATTTGGTATTTGACATTAATATTTAAATCATTGAACAGATTCTATTAAAGGTAAAACAAGAAATCTTATACGAAATAACGAAATTAAATAATGTCTTTATTGATTCCTCGATATGTCAACTTCCTAGTCATATACCAAATGCAACAGCCAACAAGTATCATCGTCTAGTTCTTTTACATCATCACTTTTTTCGTTGTAAATTAGCATATAAGTACAAACACAAAAATATTACTAAGAATAATGAAGAATAATTAATAGAAAATTGGAGTATATATGTATTAATTAATAAAATTAGATCGAATGAAAGAATGAGAGAATATATATATATATATATATTTCCAATAAAAATTAAACACAAAATCTTCTTTTAATTGAAAGCTTGAATCAGATATTACGATTGGCTCTTTTACATCATCAATTATTATACCCAAAATTAAAACAATATATATTCTCCAATCCAAGTTGTACAATAATCCAAAAAACCCTTTTCCTCAACCTCAACTATATAAAGAGTTACATGCTATGGAATGTTTCTCATCATAACCACCTACCCTTGAGTCCATTTCTTTTATTTTAAACTACATTTGTCTTATAGATATATATCAAGAATGGCATCAAACTCCATGTCGACAAGAACAAGTTCTTGGAGTCAAAAGGAAAACAAAGAATTTGAGAGAGCAATTGCTAAATATGATAAGGACACAAGTGATCGTTGGCAAAAGGTTGCAAGAGCAGTTGGAGGGAAGTCTCCTGAAGAAGTGAAAAAACATTATGAAATGCTTGTCGAAGATATCAAACACATTGAGAATGGCAATATCCCATTCCCTAATTACACCTCTAATTGAAACAACTTCTTACCAATTCACAATGCAGTAGATAGATCATCTCATCGGGTAATAAAGCTTTCACTACACAAACTTCCATGCATATATTACTGCTTTCTAATAGATGCAATTGTCTAAATGATCTCGTAAGTGGGTGGCCGTTTGCACTTTAATTATACAAGAAGTGATATACAACAATGTGCAAACGATCGTCCCCTAAGTGTGTATCATTGTATCGTATGCGCAAATAAATAATCTCAAAATTAAGAGATCTGCTGTTAAACGTTATGGTATTATACTCACTTTTGGGCACATACATGATACATACACATGATGCAATTATATGGACGTTTGCGATAAAAATGATTACACACGATATAAACACCCATATACAAATCATTTGCATACCGTTATTGTCATTTAGAAGGACTTAAGCGCAGCGATCACATACTTACTACTGAAAATGTAATTATTTCTTTTTTAATGTGCCATCCAAATTAGTTTGAGCCACGCACGACAAGTAATAAATCATTACGACAAATCTAGTTAATAATAAAATTTTTAGAGTGGACAATATACTTTAATGGATAAGTAATAGGCATCGCTTGGGTAGTTGGGTATACTATTGTATTATTGTTTAGATTTTCATGGCTAATTTTTTAATAATAAAAAACTAATGTACATAGTGATGATATCAAAAGTTATAAGTTATACAGTTAATAACTACATACATATTGATATAGGGATGATTTACTTCCATTATTATCTTTCAATATATATATGCAAATGTCATTCTAATAATGTTTTCCTACTCCATGGAACAGGGTCTTATCTGCTAGAATCAAGGGGGCAATACATAATAATAGCACTACCAAGCAAAATTATGCCATCAATTTCATGTTTTAAATATGTAGTAAAAAAATGGATATCTCATATACAATATGTATATGTATTGATGAGATTGTCCTCTCGTAGCTTTGTTTTTTATCCTCATTTTTATCATTTGGTTTGAATTATATATTAAAGATTTTATGTACGTTTTACTATTATTGTGTGTTGGTGAACGTAGATGATAATTCATTGGTCTTATATATATATGCTCATTGTTTCGCTCCCACATTAGTCATTAATCAATACATAGCTAGTGAAAGTTAACATACATAATACTCCCTCCGGATCTTTTTTACCATCGTTTTGCCTCCTGAAACGTTCATTATATGAAGAAAGAATGACATTTTAATTAATAATTTAATCAACACTTCCATTATAGTTACTACACTTTGAATACACTAAATACTAAATAGGAACTTAAGATAGATGAAATAACACCCATAAAAATTTGTTTTGGAAATATAAAACGTTAACTAAAAATTAAAAATTTAAAACGTCAAACAAAAAAAATGGAGAGAATAATAAAACAATTGCGTGTAACTCTTAAAAAATATCATTTGAATCCCCAAGCAAGCATAATGAATGAGATGAACATGGTTCAAAAACTTACATAAATAAAATACTCCCTCCGTCCCTAAATGATTGTCACATATCATTTGACTTTTGGTGGTCAATAAAACACGATTTAAAATACAAATATCTCTTATTCTAAATGCAAAAAAATTATAATAAGTTGATATTTCAAATATATATATTGAGACGAATCTAACGAGGTCCCACAAGACTATATTATTTCTTTTCGTTTAGTGAGAATTCGTGATTAAATTTTGTTGTAATTGACCACAAAAGTCAAAATGTGACAATCTTTTAAGGACGGAGGGAGTACTATCTTATATTTTAATGAATGGAAAACATTGATAAATGGATGGCTTGTAATGAATGTTGCTTTACATAAGACAAGCTTCTGGTTAAGAGATTGAAGTTTGGGAGAAAAGAAATTGGAATTCTTTTATTTACTGATAGAAAAAGTATAGAATTGAATTATGATTTTTTGTCTCCCGTACATTTGGGGGTATTTTTGGTACTTTGAGTCGGAGACTATATTTAAAGAATCATATTTAGCATTTTACTTGGCACAAATTTTAATAAAATTTTGAATTTGTTTTTCATAAACAATTTTCCTTTCACTCAACTTTCTCACAATTAGTCAAAGAAGGAATCAATTGAGGGATTTCTAAAAATTGAAAACATCCCTATCAATTAGGGATGGAGGGAGTATTTTTTATCAGATCATTAAACATTTCAATGTGATTTTTTCACCATATTTACTATTTTATCCTTAATAAAATAGAAATTTTCTAAATTTATTGATTTTTCTTTCTCAACATAAAACTTGTGAGTTTCATAGTGTAAATAATGACAATTCCAACACTCCATATACCATTTAAACAAGAATTCACATTTCAATATATTGGTTTTGAGTTCATGTATTTTTATTAACTATTACAAAATGAGGATAAAATAATACTAATATTTTTCATATTCTTGATAAAGTAATTTGTTGTTGAACAATATGTTAAAAAAAGACATAGAAAGTATTACAATGATGTTTTATCTATAGAGAGGTGGAGTATCTCCACGACACTAAACCTAATCAAACATACAAAATAAATATAATCCAATACCGGATGGAACTACCGGGGTATGTGATTGATGCAAGTGTCTTAAATGTTGATTAGTTAAGGCAAGTGTTTTTGTTTATCTCAAGGCGTTCAATATTATGATTGATTTTCTTGCTCCACCATTTAAACATCTTATGCTTATTTCTTTAAGACATTTTCAGCAGACGAGTTCAGTGACATTATACTCCAAAGTGGGAGAACTCATGAGTAATGTTGTCATATGCGATATACTATGGTTTACACATATTTTGCAATTTCTAAATATATAGATGGTTCCCTAATAGATCAAGGATGAGTAATTGAACTTAGGTTCGATGATGTCATGTTATTCGTTTTCTGAAAATGAAGTATATTTGTGCCGTATGTATCTGGTTTATATAAAAGCCGAATTAGTGAGACTAAGAGGATACGCTCTGTGAAACATACGAAGAATTTTCGGTTAGACGAATTAGACTATGGGAGAAATATGTTGGAAAATGAGTTTCCATTTGAACAATCTGTATTATGGTAACATCATGATTCATGACAAACTTTTTTTTTGTTTGTTAAATTAGCGATGAGATAAATATCGAACTCAGGACCTTCTAGTCACTAGCAAGAGCCTTTTCCACTAGGTTATTCGGTTAACTCAATGTAAGTACATTTTTGATGTTTTGATTATACTTTTCCAATATCGAATGTAAGTACACTTTTTTTGTGAATTTGGTTGTTACTTTGAATGTAAGTACATTTTTTGATGTTTTAATTATACTTTTTTGATTTGTTTGTTCTGGAGATCTATAGAACACTCACAATTGATGACCTACAAAATGGAAAATAAAGGATCTAAAGATAAACATGTTTAAACAGTAAAAAGTATAACAACAACTAATATAAATTTGTAATCCGAATAAATTTAAAACTACTAAACAAATTTTCAGATAAAAAACTCATAGAATAAATTTATAAATAAACTGGACAAAGGATAGACATTTTCTTTACGCTCGCAAGCGAATCATAAATACTCTTCATTGTAAATGAGAACAAGTACAATGATATGACAAGGAGAATGAAGAAGTCTTGGGTTAAACGGATTACCTTAATAAATTTTGACTTTTAGAGTGTTAAATAAGGGCCAAATGCATGTAAGGTCATCGAGCCGAACTTTCTCAAGCGGTTTGGCTCGGCTCACCGAATAATAAATTTCGTAGTTCGACTCTACATTTGAAATCTCGAGTCGAGCCACGAGCCAAACTATTTCGAGCCGAATTAAATTTTTGGATTCAATTACATCGCTAATGGAATGTGAATGTTGTTGCCTATTACTGTTAGGATGAGAGAGCTAGGTGAGTTATGGACCGGATTCTATTTAGATTGTGTTAGATAATTAGCCGCTAATCTAGTTACTAGTTAGTACAAGAGCAAGCCTGTTTATAGTGTTTCTCGGCCCAAACCCAAAACTCCTCAACATTTCTTGTTCAGAAAGTCAACAAACAGATCTAACCATTACACTTTAGTCAACTCATTGACAACCTTAAAAATCTTAATCCTTAAACCCTAAACCTTACAACAACATCGTCAATGTCACCACCAAACCTCTTCCCCTTAGCGGCGGCGATGGCCGCCGCCACCGCCACGACACTAAATTCCGGCAGCCATATCTCCCATTGTGATGGATTTCGTTTGCCCCCATTCTTCTCTTCAAACCCATCAACCTCTTCTTCTTCTTCAGAGACTCCAGCATCTGCAACAGAAGCTTCTAGTACGGAAACGAATGACGATTGTAAAGTGGGGTTTGATCCAGGGGCGCTTGAACGGGCAGCTGCTGCTCTCAAGAAAATTAATAACTCCAATTACGCCCAACAAGTGAGCAGTTATCCCATTTGTCCCAATTTGATCGTCCAGTTTCGATTTTCATGGTTCACTTAGTAATAAGTAATTTTATTTTTAGGTGTAATTGTCCCAAAATGGTAGTCCGTTTTGGTTTTCTTATGGTTCAGTTTCTAAATATGTATTTTCATTTCTTGGTTTTATTGTCCCAGAATGGTTGTCCATTTTGGTTTTTGATGCTTGAGTTTATAATATGTTGATTTTTATGTAGATTAAAGCTGTATGTGTTGATTATGGGTACAAAGTTTGTCGCTTTTGACTATTGAAAGTTAACTAGACTATCTTGCTGAAATGGAGTGTGTACATCTTCTGTAGCAATTTATCTATATTTCATTTTGGATAATTTTAGTTAATGAATGTTTGTTTTTGCAAAATATATTGTCAAATGATAGCATTGCTAATTTATTTCATTATTAGAGTGAACATTGTGATTCAAACGAGAGTTGTATGTGTCTACAAAGTTTGTTTAAAAAATATACATTGTTCGTTAATTTTAATATTGAAAATGAAACTAGACAATCTTCATGGGACGGAGGGTAGTATTTGGTGGATGACGTATAAAAAGAGACTTTCAACCTACTTTAGTTTTAACATAATGATTGTGATGGAAATGTTATTCTCGTCAATTAAGGATGTGAAGATCAATTATTTGGACTAGTGAAAATCAAACAAGAAAATCTTTTAAATCGAAGGGAGTAAGTTTTATGAAGCAATTATTTCCCTTTACTCCAATTTTCATTATGGAATGTTTGTTTTTTTGTGATAGGTGTTTGGTATAATGAGGTCGCAAGAGCAGACACGGCAGGCAGAGTTGTCTGCGGAGAAAGCGCATTTTGAAGCAATTCAAGCTCATCGTGATATAGTCAGTGGACCTGTTTAACTATTAGCATTTCGTTAATTTTCTTTTATTGAATCCGTCTTATGAAAATAAACATCCCAAGTTACATATATATAATGTTTATTGGTTCATTTTGTTGTTTCTTACTTTCACGAAAGCATCATTTTGAACAATGCCACATAAATTGAAGAATTACTTGTCAGTATTATATTGGCCTCAAGGATAACCTTCTTATAAATGCAAAGAGATAGTTCGGGAGGTGGGGGGTTCAAGAATGTTCGAACATGGAATGGAGATTTTACCTCATATGATTATGTACTGTCTGTGCTTTTTTACTTGCGTTTGTGTTTATTTTGGTGCATGCCCCTTGCTATTAGTGAAGCTACCATCTTTGCCATTCATTTCACTTCTATCTAAATGGTTCAAATGCCTAAAATTTCCACAATGTTTTTGGATTACTCTGACAAATAATTTCATAATTTATTAATCCAAGCAAGTCACCTATATGCCATTACAATGAAGTCTCGCCTCTGAGCCTAATAATAAAATTTATTTGTCATCTCTTTATTGAATAAGTTATAAGATTTAATGCTCAATAGACACAGGTATACATTAAATGTAAATATAAACTTGATATGAACTCTATTTCATATTTCTACAATATATAAAATGTGAAGTCGTTTTAGATAGTAATGTTCTTCTATTGTCTGAAAGTATTTCCTTATAAGTCCATTGCTGGCTTTTAAATTTAATTTAGATGAACTCAAGTTTCAATAAGAAAATGAAGTATAATTAAATAATATTTGATTTTTTGACACGTATCTGATTGGTTTCTAGTGAAGAGATTTTCAGTCGTCTTATTTTATTGATGCGACAAAGTGAGGGACACCTAATGTAATATGGATAGACTCATTCTGATTAAGTGGGAGTAGTACGCTAAAATGAAGCATGACCAATTTCTTTATTTCCCTCTTTGATTTCACACGATATGCACTTCTGGTACATATTTTGTTATAGGAACAAGTAATTTCATGTAAGATTATTAAATTGGTGAAAAGTATTGTTTATTGCTAATTTCATGTAAGACAATATTGAACTGGTGAAAAATGTTAAGACAGTCATTTTACACGGGCGTTACTACCTGTTTTTTGATGCACAGAAGAATATGAGAAGTAGCTCAAAATAACTATTTCATGTCTATCCAAATATGATTAGATGTGCATGGATTAATGAGAATGTGTTTTCCTTCCTGATAAGAAGTTACCTCTTTGGGTAAGGATATGATATATAAAAATTATGTAGTTTGATTGTGCTTATAGTATACAAGTTGTTAGTACACAATGATTTGATCTACAGACTTTAATTTTTTACATACAGTCTGCAGTCAGCATATTTGACAAAATACCAACCAACTCACTTATAACATGCAGGATAATCATAGAAAGTGGGGAGAAGAACAAAGGAATGTCTACCAACAGCAAGCACAAGCAAAGGCACAAATGATGAGATATGAAGATGAATTGGCTAGGAAAAGGATGCAGGTGCAAACTTCATATGTTTTTAGTGTTTTATAATACTATCAGGTCCTACATCAGTAGACATTTTTACTGGCAAATAGGATATTATCTACAAAGAATAATGGCTGTAAGCATTTTATACAGGAAAGTCATTGATAGTAGCACCAGTCTAATTAATTCTAAAAAATATAATTTCTGGTCAGATGTAGTTAGTGGAAGAGCGTCATTAAGTTCTATTGATTTTAATTACAGGTGGATAATGAAGCTCAGAGACACCATAATGTTGAGTTGGTTAAGATGCAAGAAGAATCATCAATAAGGAAAGAACAAGCTAGGCGAGCAACTGAAGAACAGATCCAAGCTCAGAAAAGGCAGACTGAAAAAGAAAGGGCTGAAATTGAACGAGAAACGATAAGAGTGAAAGCTATGTCTGAGGCTGAAGCACGAGCTCATGAGGCGAAGTTGACTGAAGATTATAACAGAAGAATGCTTGTGGAGAAAATTAGTGGTGAAAAAGAGAAGTGGCTTGCTGCCATCAATGCAACTTTCAGTCACATTGAAGGTATTTGGCTGATGAGCATGTATTATCTCTTTTGTTTCTGAATTCTATGCTCAACTGAAATAACAACAGCAAACAACGAAAACCCAAATGGAAGTTTTCTGTCAGTGATTTTCAGTTTCTTACGTTAACTAGAGATCCTCATTGTTTGGCATGTTATGATATTATCATCACCCACTTGAGTATCTTGTTATTATTTTATATGCATATAGGCATGACAAAATGATACACTTAACATGCACACTGATAAACGCCCACCTAAACCTTTCTCCACTGCGTGCCGACGTCTGTTCGTAAAATTTGATAATAACTTCCTGATCATAATCTTTTCATGCAATGACAAAAGTCAGTTGCGCACACCACTATAAAGTGTAAACTGGTTGCACTTTCCCTTAGGCTTATCTTGGTTTGGTTCTGGGATGCTGCAAAGTTCTATTTATTGTATTTCACTAATAATGGTCCGGACTGAGTGAAGTAGTGGCGTAAGAATTTCATGGAATTCCACATAAAGAAACTATATTCATGTTAAAAGAAGGGTGGTTCAGTGTCATGCTTTATAAGTGACTTAGTATCCGTTGATTGCATATTGATTCATGTATATAATCAATTTGCAGGAGGCTTCAGGGCCCTGTTGAATGACAGGAGTAAGTTGATAATGAGCGTTGGTGGAGTTACAGCATTAGCTGCTGGAGTTTATACGACCAGGTATCTCCCCTTATTACTAAACAGATTACCTTCTTTTCTCACTAGCAATTAACTATATGTTGCTCTAATGTAATATATTGGTCTTAAGTCCCACTCTTCCACTATGATTGTTATTTAAGAGTTAATCTGAAATCCTTAATTTGGCCATATTAATGCAACTTGCACTTAACTATTGTGCTTGAAGTCCATTTAGGTCATGGTTCTATCTTGCTTGAAGTCCATTTATCTCATGGTTCAGTTAACTTTGGAAGCTATTATTTCTGCCATATGTTACCAACACCTTCCAAAGTTTTTGACGTTGTTCTTGATCATGCAGATTAAAAGCTGAAAATGGCATGTAGTCCGTGATTGTCTTATCGTAATATAGTTACAAAGACAGTGATAAAAAAAATTTACCTTTCTTGTAGTGTAAAGTTGTTGAGGCTTTGATATTTTGTTGCCATCATATTTTAAAATCATAATATTTGGCTTCCGTGCTTTATATGATGATTCTCTTACATGCATTACATTTCTTTCACGCCATTTGAATTGGTCACTCTCTTACCAATTGTGATAGGTTCATATATTATGCATGTAAAATATTCCTGCTTCTACTTTCTTATGTTACTATTACTATTCTTGCAGGGAAGGGGCTCGAGTAACCTGGGGATATATCAATAGAATTCTTGGTCAGCCGTCACTAATTAGAGAATCGTCAATGTCAAAGTTCCCGTGGTCAACAAACAAGTACTCTAGCTTTAGTACCCTTGCACGGACAGCAGAATCTGGAGGGAATAAGCCACCCCTGAAGGGTATTGTTCTGCATCCGTCTTTACAGAAGAGAATAGAGCACCTTGCTCGGGCTACAGCTAATACCAAGTCTCATCAGGCTCCCTTCCGTAATATGCTCTTTTATGGCCCCCCAGGCACAGGCAAGACTATGGTGGCAAGGGAAATCGCACGAAAGTCGGTATGACCTTCCCTTTTAATACTAATATGTAAATGTTTGGTGTTGCTAGACACTTGTGTTTAGTATTGCAAAACATCTATTTAAGTTTTCGTAAATTTGCAGGGTTTGGATTATGCTATGATGACAGGAGGAGATGTCGCACCACTAGGTGCAGAGGCTGTCACTAAAATACATGAAATATTTGACTGGGCTAAAAAGTCGAGAAGAGGTTTATTGCTATTTATCGATGAAGCTGATGCCTTCTTATGCGAGTAAGTTAAGATATGCATATCTGTTGTCTCTACAAACTGTTATGGTGTTCACTTTATCAAAATCAATCTGCAATTCTTAGTTTCGATGAATGAAATCCTTTTGATCTTTAATGCAGGAGGAATAGCACACACATGAGTGAAGCTCAACGGAGTGCCTTAAATGCTTTGCTTTTCAGAACTGGAGACCAGTCCAGAGATGTGGTACTTGTCCTAGCAACAAACAGACCTGGAGATCTAGATAGTGCTGTCACTGACCGGATTGACGAAGTTCTCGAGTTCCCTTTACCTCAAGAAGATGAGCGCTTTAAATTATTAAAGCTTTACTTAAACAAATACTTTATTGGTGAAGGAGAAAGTGAAGAGCCCAAGTTTGGTTTCTTATTCAAGAAGCAGCCACAAAAGATAACCATTCAAGGTTTGGCTGATGATGCAATCCGCAAGGCAGCTAAAAAGACTGAAGGTTTCTCGGGTCGTGAGATTGCAAAGCTTATGGCCAGTGTGCAAGCAGCAGTATATGGACGCCCAGACTGTGTACTGGACGCCCCACTGTTCGACGAAATAGTAGATTACAAAGTTAAGGAACATGAGCAGCGAGCTCATCTAGCAGGTGAAGGTGCCGATCAGCTAAACTACGGACTCTGATCAGTATAGGAATTCATTGGTCTTATTACATTGATAGCCAAGATGTAATCAAAATATCGACTGGATTGTTTATTTATAAAGAACTGGCATGTTCCTGTCCTCCAGTGTTAGAAGTGTTTCGCACTAGCTCCCAAATAAGGAAGGGATGATTTTTTTTGTTTTAAGAAAAAGAATGTAGAATTGCAGTTACTCAAGAGGTTGTGTTTTGTCAGGTGGAGCTCTTTTTGGTCTAAATGAGATGTTAATAAACAGCACTTGTATTATCTCAACTAGCATGTCTCATTTGTCTATGTGTGCCTTCTGATATCATTTTTTATTATTTACTTGAGACATGAACTTCAGTGAAAATTAAATGCCTATGTTTAGGTTGCTGTCTATATTTGTTAATTATTATTATTATTACTATTGAAGTAGTGATATAGTTTTATAAAAAAGATGAACGAACGAGGTAAATTGCAAGATATGTTTAAGCTGATTAGGGGATTAAAGCTTGTCGTTTAACCATTTCATCAAAAGGTTTGCTCTTTAAAGGAGTTGACTCATGTTTCGTAAAGATGCGAAGCTATACGTACTTGACACTCTAGTTCTTTATTAGTTCAGGAATGCCGACCGTTACAACAAAAGCAGCAAAGAAAAGTGTATGATCAATCATTGCTCCAACCTAAAATGATCCCATTCATAACAACCGAAGCTTCAAATTGAAGGAAAGTTGAGTCACATTACATCTTAGCTTCTTCCTTACTCAAATCTCATTTTATGTTGATAAAAGTGTCACATAAGTGGCTTCATACAATATTTGATAGAGTAGTGAAAGTACTCACAATGCCCCCTCAAGTAATATCATGCCAAAGAAGTTCTCCCATTACTTTCTTATCTTCATCATCACCGCTGACTACCTCGCAAAAATCGATCCTCGAGCATACCATATACCACAAATATTTTCAGGTAGCTTCGACTATGAAGGTCGCGCTCAAAAGAAAGCTCATAGGCGTTCTTGTTGTCATCTTATCTATCGCGTCCCTCCTGAGACTGCTCAAAATCGCTATAATTACTTCATCATCACCTCTGTCTTCAGCATTATTAGCGAAAAATGGTACGTACTTTCCATTAGCCGAAGCCAACAATCTCACATCCAAAGAAGAAAAATTCCTAAAAGATATAATCTCTTCCAAGGCCCCCTGCAATCTACTCATTTTTGGAAATGGCCAACAATACTCAAAATTGGCAATGCGAAATAAAGGGGGACTGACCATCTTTCTGGATGACAATGTGAACTACAATACATATGCTAAAGATGCTTACAAGTTGCTCAAACATGGTAGAAGAAACGAGGAATGTTTTCCACATAATTATGGTTTTGATCTCAGGACATCAAGGTGCAAATTGGCATTAACAGGGCTTCCAACCAGAATATACGAGGTAACGTGGGACGTGGTCGTGGTGGATGGGCCGTGTGGGCATTCACCGGATTGCCCTGGAAGGATGGCCACTATCTACACTGCTGGTGTCCTAGCAAGAAAGGGAAATGCTAGTCATGTAATTGTTCATGATGTACACAGGATGATAGAAAAATGGTTCTCTTGGGAGTTCTTGTGCGAGGACAACTTGGTATCTTCCAAAGGCAAATTTTGGAACTTTAGAGTTGTTATCCGGGGGTCTAATTCAACCATGTTTTGCCCAGCTTAATAAATAGGTTCATTTAGAGGATTGTAAAGGCAAAAACTATTTCCACGACTCAGATATACTCGATATGCGTTAGTTAATGAGATCGAACGCATGTTCCATAAACTGAACACACTGAATGTACGTTGGGGGCGTGGATATATGTCAACCCGTTTGTAAAGTATAATAGTATGATGTAACTAATTGGCATTACTAATTTACTAGAAACTTGGCAAAATGGCACCTTTGGTCCACAAATATGAATTTAGAGCATCAATGACAACTTTTTTGCTTAAATGGCACTCTGGTAGCATGAAATACTATTTTGCCCCTCCTAATTTATCACACCTCTCATCTTCTTCATCTCACCACCAACCTTCACCCACCACCTTCCTCACCATTATTATCTATCTCACGACCACCACCAACTACCTCCAAACACCCTCAAGTCAAAATTATACCCCATTTTCGAATTCTTCTTCTTCACAATCCCACCACCATTACCATATATCAAAATCCCGCCCAAATAGGCTTCCGCCGTCCTCTCAACCGCGAACAACCCCCCCCCCCCTCCCCCGTAAAAAAGTGAAAACGAGCTCCCCACTTTCTATGTTTCACGTTTTTTTTTGTAGTGGGTGGGCTGTTTGCACGGTGTGGGGGGGGGGGACAGGGGAGAGTTGTTCGAGTGAGGGGTACATGTGGGAGAAGAATTTTTGTGCGTGGTTGGAAGTTGGTGTTATGAAGAAGAAAAAGAAGATGGGCAAAGAAAAATAAGAAGGTGGGTATAATTTTGAATTAAGGGTGGTAACGGTGAGGTATATGTTGATGTTAGGGAAGGTGGTCATTGGTGATTGAAGCTTGTGTGGTGGTGTTGTGAAGAAGAAGAATGTGAGCTATGATTTTGAACTGGGGAAGTTTGTAGGTGGTGGTGGTGAGGTATATGGTGATGGTGGGAAGAGTGGTGGTTGAAGATTGGTATTGTGAGTTAAATAAGATGAGAGGCATGATAATTACGAGGAGCAAAATAGTTTTTTCAAGCGATCAATGTGTTACTTAAGCAAATAACTTATCATGAATGCTTTAAATTCATATTTGTGGCCAAGGGTACCATTTTGCCAAATTTCTCACTAATTTACTATCTTGATTATCATATATATTGTATATATTTGTAGACATTTTTAATTTGATCGATATGTCATCAAAAGGTAACCTTTTTTAATGGAGGGACCTGGAACCGCTATTCGTAGAGTATGCATCTTACACTCACAAGCTCACTTACTCCATCAACTTGGTCATTCTATGAATCAATAAAATTTAACGTTTTACATATTGAACATGTATAGATATAGCCTCTAATCAAGCCATTTTGTTATCAATAATTTTTACATTGCATGAAAGATAATATCACTTCACTTATAATATAAAAAGGAAGTGTAAAAACTTTAACTATTAGATTCACATATATTATCTATAAAAATTATAATAAACTGATCAAAATACCCTTGCAAAGTCTTATAATCATTAATCAATCCATCTTTCCTTCGTTGGTCATTCTTATACTTACACGAATGATAACATCACTTCACTTGTAATATAAAAATAAACCACAAAAAATCATGAATCATTATATTTCACATAAATTACCTAGCAAAGAAGTGATAAAAATTATATTCATGGGACACGTGCACATCAAACGCGTTTTTTAATAGGATGGAACGTATTTTACACTAAAAAAATGAAACATACGGAACATTGGGGTTGTGGAAACACCCGAATAGTGTTTCAAGAATCAAATTACTATTTTGTTACTCGATCATCCTTCTCAAACACTACATTTACAAATGAGAGGTAATATAGTCATTTCATTGGTATAACAATTTAGCTTGCAAGTCTTGAAGAGATAAAACCCTCCCCTCTCCCCCTAATTCAACCTCTACCCCCTCCCTCAATTTTACTTGGTTCTCAAAACAGCTGCTTCACTGCTTCACTTCCACCTAAAGAAGCCAATCTCTTCAACCTCATCGTTGTCAGTTCTTCAACTCTCACTATTTTATTCACTCTAACTTCTTCATTTTTCTTTATTTTCTAATCAAATAGTAACATTAATTTATTATTACATCCCAAATATTGTCAATTTTTCAACTTTATTGATTGAATTTTTGAAATGTCAACTTCACTGTTTTTATATAATATTTGGCATTACTAATAATTATTAGAAACAATGATCTAACCCATTCTCCAGTGCCCACTTCTTAAAGCCAATGTTAAGCATTAGTTTAGTCTATTAATAATTAGTGATTTAGGTAAAAACAGTTAAGTCCATAGATGAGCATCCATTGTTTTTGAAGTTTGTATGTTTGGTGTCCTAATTATTGATTTTGAACTTATAGTTTTTTTTAATATTTATTATAGTTCTAAATTGTCATTATCTACTTCATGTGATTTTGAAAAATGCATTTGATTTACTGGATTATTATTTCCCTTGGGATGCTTATGTACATGAACTTTCCCTTCAACCCTTGTATAAGATTAATAAAATTTGTTGCAATTATTATTGAACTCATTTTCTTTACTTTTAGAAATCATTGGAGAAAAAAGAATACAAGAAGGGGATTAAAGCTGCTGATTTGAGTTCAATCGAAGCCATGCGTGCCCTGACAATAATCACTCCCTCCCTCTATACTCAACAACACTACCACATAGCCGCCTCCTTGCTCTCCCTCCGCCGCCTCCATCCGGCCGCGCCTCACTGCAGCGGGAGAGCTAGTTCAGTATCGGCTCCTCCAAAACAAGCTGAAGGAGTAGAGAAAATAGATGTAAACCCTCCTAAAGGGACGCGTGATTTTCCGCCTGAAGATTTGAGGCTCAGAACTTGGCTCTTCCAACATTTCAGACATGTACGCCCTTTTATCACTTATTATTCTACTTTTTAAGTTTTTTTATCAGTAGCCTCTCGCCTAACCGGGCTAATGAGATGCGGAAATGGGATAATACAATTACTTAACCTTGACATGAGTCAATTGCAAAGACTATCTATTACTACCTTGATTTCAGAAGAAACAACTTTTTTAGGGGGTGTTTGAGGGTTCGAGTTGATGTTTTGGATGATGGTTGAAGATCATGTTTGGGGGTTCAAGTTGAAGGTTAAAGGTTCAATTATTAATAATATGGATTCATATTATAATTTGTTTCAATACTTGACCCAAAATCGAACATATGCATAATTATGATTTTATTGTAAGGCTGCACGGCTGGGAATATTTGAAAGGATAATAGTATCGGGGGACAAATAGGTAAGAGCATGATAGTTGAGGGGAATTATAGCGCATACACAGTTGATTCTGATTTGTTATTGGACTTTTTAAACCTCCAAATTAAAGAATTTGGAAGAATTGTTGATTTATTATAGTTCATATGTTGATCTCTCTTGTAATTGAACATTGTGATTGCTTAGCATTTTCCAGGTATCACAATTATATGGCTTTGAAGAGGTCGACTTTCCTGTACTAGAATCAGAGGCTTTGTTTATTAGAAAAGCTGGGGAGGAGATAAAAGATCAGGTCAGTGTTTGACCATGTCTCTTTTGCTTGAAAAATGACTTGATAAACTGTCACCATGCTACCGCCAGATGATTGAATATACTCCCTCCATCCCTAAAAGATTGTCACATTTTGACTTTTGGTGGTCAACAAAACACAATTTAAAACATAAATATCTATTATTCTACATGCAAAAAAATTATAAAAAGTTAATATTTCGAAAATATATATTGAGACGAATCTAACAAGGTCCCACAAGACTATATTATTTCTTATCGTTTAATGAGAATTCATGATCAAATTTTGTAATGTTTGACTAACAAAAGTCAAAATGTGACAATCTTTTAGGGACGGAGGGAGTATATTATAAAAAAGGAGGATTCATAAGTTTTCTCTTGCATGTGAAGTACTGAATTCAGTCTCTACGTATGCATGATTGTGAGATCTACATTCATGACTATATAAGAAAAAAGCGGAGTGAATTTATTGGTGAAGCCTTTATGAGGAACTATTCTGCCATGATATACAAAGCGTTAACACATACTACTGACATATGACTGGCCCCCAAAATGTAAAAATACTGAGATATTTTTTAAAAATAGTAAAAAACAAGTTAGCGTGTAAGCACTACACAGTTAGCCCACAGCTAATGTTTTACTTCTGTTTTACGTAGAATTTATGTTTCTGTGTGCTAAGATTTTGTGTGACAATAAGAGTAGTATATTTGTGGGTATGATAGCACATCTAGTTAGAACTAATTCAATTTTTCTTTAACTAGTCTTATTGCTTCATTTATACCAGATAGTCTAGTATTTACCAACATTTAAGAGATCATATGTTGCTGTAAATCTCACTACAGCTGTTGCCTTTGCTTTACCTTCCATCTCAGCTTTATTGTTTTGAGGATCGGGGAAATCGAAGAGTTGCACTGAGACCTGAACTTACCCCTTCTTTGGCAAGGCTTGTGATTCAGAAAGGGTATGAATTATTATGTTTTGAGTATACTTTTGATTTTTACACTCCAATTATTTATAACCACACTCCAAATTCTCACTTTTACCCTTCATTTTGCTTTTCAAAAGTTGCATAGGAAAATGTATTGAGAATAATTAAGGATATAAATGTAATTAAGCACCAAAAGTGGAGTGTGATTCTCATTTGATGGAGTGTAAAAATCAAAGGCCTTAAATTGGAGAACAGGTTGCTCTACTTATTGAGCTGTGCACTTCATCATGCTCGGAACTTTTCACATGTCACAATTAGCTTACACTAAAATAGTTCACGAACTCAGGTTTTATCATCTTTTTATTCAGTTACCTTCAACTGATTCTGGAATCAATTTTTTTATTTCTCCAGAAAATCTATACCTCTTCCAATAAAATGGTTCGCTATTGGACAATGCTGGAGGTATGAAAGAATGACTAGGGGGCGTCGTAGAGAGCACTACCAATGGAACATGGACATCATTGGTGTTCCTGAAATTACTGTATGGAAAAGCAACATATATTCTTGTCCTAAAGTTATGAAGTATATCTTTATTTGACATTGGCAAATTGCAATGATCCCCTATTTGTTATACGTGGATGTTGTCATGTGATTGATAGTAAAAACATGCATTCTTCTGATCTTGCTGTGAGTTGCCCATCTCTCTTTCTTAACACATTTCTTCTTTCTCCCGCTTCTTTTCACAAGATAAGGAGGGTCTACTTAAGCTCTAGAAACGTAGAAAGGATTTATCGTTGAATTTATAAGTTCATATAGAATATCTCCATTAATTTATGAAAAGTATGCTGGATCCTTCTATTGCAATGACTCAAATGGGGATTACTGTTCTCTAGTTCAAGAAATGTGAGAGATCAAGGACTTAGCATCTGTTCGTACTTTGACAGGGATTTCTTTCCCACCCCAATCCTTTGTGTGCCCTTCATAATTCAGAGATGCAGCTGTGTGTTGAACTTTGAGTAGAGGTTGATATAATTCTGTTGAATCACTGCATTTTGTTTGAAGATCCTAGTCTGCCTAAACATTTTGCCTTGTTCTTTTTGTTTCAAATCACAATTTCGCTCTCAGGCTGAAGCTGAACTAATTGCTTCAATTGTCACATTCTTCAAACGGATTGGGATTACATCATCAGATGTTGGGTTTAAGATTTCAAGTAGAAAGGTGAGAAATTGAGCAGATCATCATCTGCTACGTTTGCTTATTTCCGGTCAACAAATTTCATGTCTTTGCTTGTCTTGATGTATCACTTTTTTGTACTTGTGAGTTTGTTCTACTACAATACCTTGACATAAAAAATGAAAGGAGTTTAGCTTACTACTATCTACTAATAACCTTTTAGCTATAGAAATAAGATGCCGAGATAGTAGTGCACTTATGACTTTTACTTTTCACTGTCAAGTCCCAAATGTCTTGTTGGGTGAAGTTTTGCCATTTAGAGGTCATTGAACTTATGTTTTGGAGCTTTTTGATATTGTTGGATACATTTTGAGTGATTAGAAACTGCTGAAACATTGATCTCTGTACTTCAAAAAAGATGAATTAGTGGTTGGTACACCCCCACAATAGTATATTTATTCTTCAATGATTCTTATATGTGTGTGAAACTCTATGTGTATACAGCATATAAGTGTGCTTATGCAAAAAGAAACACCAACAGCTTTATGATCTACTTCTTCTAGGTCTTGCAAGAAGTCCTGAGGTTCTATTCGGTGCCTGAAAATATGTTTGGAAAAGTTTGTGTAGCTATCGACAAGGTGAGTTTGCGTATCTCAGCTGTGGGCATGATGTACAACATCTCTTATTTCCAACGGATCGCAGTTAGATAGGGTGTAGTATGCAGATATTTATCTTCTCCTTATTCGTAAAACATATGTTGTCATTTTATAATTTTTTAGAATAAGAAACTTCTATAACTGCTCATGAAGTAAGTGGACAAAACTATTTAAGGTAGATTTCAAAAACATTGAATTGGACAATGGGTTAGCAGCCTTCTGATGTCTTAGAGGTCTTTGGTTCGACTCTAACCGTTGTAACTTGTAAGGGGGCAGAGGATGTATTGATTATTTATTTTGTTTTGTTTTGTTTTTATGTTCTTTCATCATATTTATGAGTGGACTCTCGCTCCTCTTATTAAGCTACTGTGAGAATTATCATACACATGCAAGTTCAAAATGCTAAAATCTTGTTCCAATTTGAAATGTGCAAGACAAAGGTAACAACTTCACTACCAATCTACCAGAGTCATGTGCATATTTCTTCTTTTCCTCTACAAAGTTAATAGCATCAATATAGTTGCCATAATATATGACAATTATTTCTTCTTATGAATCTGGCACCACCATTGGCATCTAGCACCAGCAGTCTGCTGTAGTTGTTATCTCCAACTGTAGTAGTCGCTGAACCTTGAATTAATTGAAATAAGAAAAACAAGATCCTTGAATAAATTGAAAATAAGAAAAACAAGATAAGGAAATCATCTTTGATGTTGATCAAGAATTACATCTTTTGAATGGTTTTAGGAATAGGAAACAGAGAAGATAATTAAAATGCTATACCTGACTGGCCAGCAGATATAGTAAATTGAGGTTCAATAGTTGAAAATCAAGTACTATACAAGTTTTCAGATGCTATGATAACTGGAGAAAGGAGAATGATAATCTCATGTTACAAACAAACTCTATTTTTGAAAATTGCAATTTATAATTGTTTTTGTGAACTAAGAGACCCCAAGCTATTCTAGTAGTTGTAACAACACTCGTATTACACTAGCCCGAGGAAGATGTTAGTAGTTTACGAAGCAATTTTTTTTATAGGGTGTATGTCAATCGTCTATTTTATATGATAAACTCAGAGTTTGTCATTGCTGAGAGATTCTGTTAAGTTGTCAAACTTGTATTGTCCATTTGTCCTCAGTTGCTCTTCTTTATAATATAGTTTGTTGAATTACTAGAAGATGCTTGTTACACAATTTTTTTTTGTTTGTTTTTGCATCAGATGGAAAAGATTCCAATGGATGACATTAAGAAAGAATTGAGATCAGCTGAGTTGTCCGAGGAGGCTATTGAGGACTTGTTACAAGTTCTTTCAATGAAGTCCTTGGAGAAATTGGAAGGTATGATGCTCTCTTCAGTTTTCTTGTGGTTTCTGCAAACTAATTGTAACTACACCACTGTGATGGTTTATATGATTTTTTGAGTCATGTTTACTTTTGTAGACAAACTTGGTGCTTCAGGGGAAGCCGTAAATGATTTAAAGAAACTTTTCTCTCTTGCTGAAGAATATGGTTATTCTGAATGGATTCAGTTTGATGCCTCAGTGGTCAGGGGCTTAGCCTATTATACAGGGGTAGTTTTTGAGGTGGGCCTTAGATTATTCTTCATTAATATTATGTTAAGTGGTCATGTTTTTAACTAATTCCATACTCACAATGCATCATTTTATGTATGGTCTATATGGTCTTTAATTGCTTTATTCTTCATATGTTGGGGACATAGACAGGTACCATTTCTGGTAGAATACTTACGTCATTTCAATATTGTGGATTTGTTCCTGGTTGTCTGCTCTTATGCTTTGTCCTAGGGACTGTGTTAGATCATCAGCAATGCTTCCAGTCCTATCTTCATTGTATTTATAAACTTAAGTTATTAGTGATAGAAGAACACCTAAATATCTAAGTGAATTCTTTTTATGGGAATAGTTAAATTACTGCATTCTCCTTTTGTTTACTGTATTCACTAAATACTAATGTGGTGTGAGCATTTTCAATTGAGTGGATCGTTATATGTGCTATGATTTTTTAAATTGAAACAGGAACTTAATTTTTAATCTGCACTGATGTGTTGGCTGCATTTAAAAATAGGGATTCGATCGAGGAGGGAAGCTGCGTGCTATTTGTGGTGGTGGAAGATATGACCGCTTACTCTCTACTTTTGGGGGCGATGACATTCCGGCTTGTGGATTTGGATTTGGCGATGCTGTTATAGTAGAAGTAAGTTGAACTTCTGTAAGCATTCCTCATGTTTGATGTTGGGAAAGTAATTCACAATTTGACATGTTAACCGGGAAAACTTTCTTACCCACTTAGGTTGAGTTCTCAAATACTACGTTAGATTGTCTAGAAGTAATTAATTATTTCATCAGTTGTGCCACCTTTTCCCCACAAATCACAATACTCTCTTCGCTTTAAGATCCCATAAATGGTCCTCACTTTTCTGATGGTAAATATAATTAAAACAGAAATAAGTTTGAATTACATGTTAAATTACATGTGGCACAGGTTTATGCTTGTACGATCACTGTTATATTTCAACCATTCTTAGTCTTTGGTTTGTCAAACATTACATGTATATGCTGTTCTGAACATACTTTTAATGTAAGCATATTAGCCATAATTTACTGCATCTGCGAATGCAAGTGAAGTCCCATCTTTTATTGTTTGACTTGGTTGCTCTATTTAATGCCAGCTGCTAAAAGATAAGGGTCTTATCCCTGAACTCACTTATCAAGTAGAGAACATTGTCTGCTCACTCGATAAAGATCTCCAACAAGCCGCTGCCATGGTTGCTAATACACTCAGAGAAGAAGGCCAAAGTGTTGATTTGGTTTTGGAGTACAGACCGCTAAAGTGGTACGTATTATTTTTAACGGAAACTCATGTTGTACAGAAGCGACGTTAGATTTCATGTTATGTGTAGTCCGACATAAATCTTGAAATGGTAGAACAATAGTACCTCCCAATGCTTCTAAAGAGGCTTTCACACACATAGGGTAAGGTGGTTGGATTGCATGCAGTCTTACCCATGTGCAGGGATAATCCCAAGATTATGCAAAGACTGTCTACTACTTCACAATAAATAAGAAGCGTCCATGTGAAGTAGTTGTGTTAAATCGAAGTCTTCACTGTTTCGAGTTAATGGCTCAACCAAGAATATACCACATGATATATGTTTGATTTGTGTCGATTCTTTCTTCTTTGCAGGGTATTCAAACGGGCTTCGAGGGTCAATGCACGCAGGTTGATATTAGTCGGTAAGGAAGAGTGGCAAAAGGGAATGGTTGGTGTGAAAATTCTCTCCTCTGGAGAACAGCTTGAGGTCAAAATTGATGAGCTTGTATAGAGCCATATTTTTGAATTTTTCCAACTAGTCTTTCTCTCCATTTTCCTAAACGAACCATATTAATAACAAATAACTTTGATATTAGTAGCAATGGTTATCTTTGCACTAAATATTATCTAAACTAGCCATACTGCTAAAAGAAACTTATTGTGAACAATAGTCTTGTTTCCGATATGGGATGTGCATTTCAACAGATTTACCAAAATTAAACTTTGTTAAAGCACGCGCAAGAGAAGCTTTTAGGCTCCATCCAGTTTCACCATTCAATGTACCTGTATGTAGGGCTGTAAACGGACCGAACTATACCGAACGTAACTACGTTTGAGCTCGGCCCCAGGAGCTTGAACAGTACCGAACTATGCGAACAAGTTCGGTTCGGTTTGCAAAAATGTTCGATACGATTGGATATTTGGGCGGATGAGAGGGAGATAACTCATGAGTAATGAGTAGGAAATAAAGAGATATGAAGTGGAAGTGACTTTTCAGGATTTTAGAGTATAAATAAGGAAAAATTCTCTATTGATACGCGAGCCGAACTAAATCGAACTGTTTGATTTCGAACCGAATACTGCGAGCCGGATCAAATCTTTTACGTTCGCTCAGAGCCCTACCTATATGCGAGGTTCTTGAATTAATTATGTCATACGTAAATTTGATCAAGACATTTCCGGTACTACCCTCGAATTAATGGTCATTAGATCCAAGAGATATTATGTCACCATACATGACACATTAGAAGGGGAGATCGGAGTTAGATAACAAATAAAACTATTGTCTTAATTTTAAAAGTATTTGGTGTTTTTTTTTTTTTGTGAATTAGCGATGAGGTGAGTTTCGAACTCATGACTTTTTGGTCACTAGTAAGAGCATTTTCCACTATGTTATTCGATTAACTCAAAAGTATTTGATGATGTTTTGAGTTGTGTTGTTGTAGTGTATGCATAATCTTCTCTCAATGTACTGCGTTGGAAGTGTTAGTTGTAATGTAAGTTATTGAAGTATACTTCAGTAAAAGATCATGTACCTTGCTTAAATAAAATTATTGTTTAGATTGGTATGATAAAAATGTTTTTCTTCATTTGATTTTACTTACTAGTTACCTTTTTAATATAATAAAGTAATTAATGTCATTGTTAATTTTGTTAATTTAATTATTTCAAATAAATAAATTATCTAGCTAGATAGATACCTTGTAATCCACTCGAGTAAGTGGATAACACATACAATGCGATCTCATGCCTGATCAATTTTCATAAGTGAGCCTTAATTCCTAGTGAGAGAATTAGCATGAAACATACTATTAATAGTAAGGTCTCCTCCCCTTTTAAACCTTCATGTGGTCTACGTCAAGGGGATTCGCTTTTCCCTATTCTTTTTGCCCTTTGCACTGAAGCTTTATCAGCCAATCTTTGTCCTACTCAATCTAACTCGCTCGTCAAGGGAGTTGGTATTACTAGGAATTCTCTTAAACTCTCGCATTTGCTCTTTGCCGATGATAGTTATTTTTTCATTAAATTAGACATTAACTCCATTCATAACTTTCACAATGTTTTAACTAACTATTGTAATATTTTTGGCCAAATAGTCAATTTTGACAAATCCCAAATTTGCACGAAAGAAAAATTCCCATCATATGCGTGCCCTTTTAGGGCTTGGGCCTAAACGTGGGGCCTATTCGGCCAAGTTATGAATGAAATGGGGCCGCGCAGGGGCCCCAGCCCACTGGTGCCCCGGTTGATACTTTAGCCGTCCGGGTCTCGAATCATAGGGGCGCAATATTTTTCTAATGGCCCGGAAGAAAGGCCCACCAACTTTCGTGGGCCTGTTCAACTGGTTAGACATGTATACATTCAATCAATATCTTTTTCACAACAAAAATATCCAAACTAATTCTTCTTTCAAAACAAAATCCCCACTCCATTCTAAAACCCTCACTCTCTTCTAAAACCCTAAATGGCTACAATGGATGATTTTGTTGACTCCTTTGATATGAAAGTCAACGAACTTTTAAAAGAGGTGAAGCTCGATTATTGTTCAGATAACGCAATAGTCAACCAGCTCGTTACAGAAATCAAAAAAGTTATTGACACAGTCCCTGAAGATCTTCCGGTACTCTTTTCGCTGTTCGAATGAATTTATAATTAATTTTTTATATTATTTTGATTAAATGTGGTTTTACGCATTTTTACTAATAATTGGTGACTTGTGGTAGGTTACTGCTGATGTGGCGCCGGGTTTCGTGAGGGATATTCAAGCTGACAAAGTGGATTTCAAGTTCAAGAGGCCCAAGTTGGTTGAAATTGGCGGGAGTTTTGCTATTGAATGTGTAGTGAAGCCGGATGTGAATGTCGATTTGTTTATTCGAATGCCCAAGGTAATTACTACAATCAGTTTGTGTTCGTTTTCGTGTTACCCTTTAGAGTCCAGTGTCGCAAATACATATATAAGGATACACTAAGTAGCTATCTGTAAGTGTTGCTATATTTCTACTTTCGTTTAGTAAGAGGATTGTAGAAATTGATGAATGCTTGCAGGGAATCATCATATCATGCTCAATTACAAATATTTTCACATTTGTTTTGAAGAACTAGCACGATGAGAGTGAAAAACACGTACAAATTGTGTTACTTTTGGTATTTCTATTGTTAATATTCACGTGCCACCGATAAATTTTGTAATACATTTATGGTACTTTACCACATTGGCAGGAGTGTTTCCACGAAAAGGACTTTCTAAATTATCGATATCATGCCAAAAGATTTCTCTACCTTTGCATAATCAAGAAGTATTTGGATCGATCTCCAATGATTCAGGATATTAAGTGGTCTACTTTCCAAAATGAGGCTCGTAAACCTGTTCTGGCTGTTCATCCAGGTTCATTGTTATGATCATAGTGATATGTAGTATCCTTAAATTGATTTTACCTCAAAAAATAGAAATTGAACATATGATGAATTTTTTGTAGTAAGAACGCTGTCAAACGAAACGAAATTTGTTATAAGGATCATTCCAACTGCAACGTCTCTGTTCAGTCCAGCAAAATTGAACATGGGAAAAAATAATGTTCGTTCTCTGAGCCAAGGTAACATAGAATTTACTTAATATAGACATTTAATCTGCTTCGCTTGTTCGTTGAGTTTTTTGGTTGACTATTTCACTGAGTTATGAATGTTGATTGGAAATCTGCTAGATGGCATTTCACAACCTACACCAAAGTACAATAGTAGTATTTTAGAGGACATATTTCTGGAGGAAAATGCAGAGCTTGTAAAAAAAGCATTTCTTGGCTGGAAGGAAATTGGTGAAGCTTTGATGCTATTGAAAGTATGTTTATGGAAAATAATTCACTGTACCTAATTCATGTTTACTCTAAGTGGGGTATAAATTATAATATCATTTCTTTGGACTTCCATGTTCCTCTAGGTTTGGGCCCGGCAGAGATGTTCAATATATACTCATGATTGCATGAACGGATTCTTAATCTCAGTTCTATTGGCATATCTCGCAGCGAAATCTGGAAAGAATCGAATAAACAAGGCCATGAACACAATGCAAATAGTCCGCGTCACGTTGGACTTCATAGGTACAAGAATTATTTTGTCGTTTACGATGCAAGTTTAGTTCATTACTTTATCCTCTTAAAAACCATTTCTGGGCTACATGGTCTGATTTGACGAGTGAGATTGCCTTCAAATTCTAATTGGAGACTTTTTTGACACCTGACCACTTTTAAGTAACAACGTTTATTCCATTTTCCTTATGCAGCATGTCATTAATATGGGTGTTGATTTTCAATATTGTATAAGGATCTTTTATAACATATACACTGAGTAGAGTTTTTACCAAACTATCATTTACTTATAGATTGAACTAGTTCAAGAATTTTGTATGTTAATCACAGTCCTTCTATTCAGACTCCCTTTTAACTATATATTTGTTTTGAGATGCATGATCTGGAAGAGACATGTATCTTTAATACTGCACATTTTTCTTTGTATAACTATTTTGGAATATTTTATTTCTAATCCTACTGTAGTGAATCGCATCTGTTTGACAATCCTTTCGACTAATTGAATATTGTCAAACACCGATATAGTCAAACATCGAAGCACATGCATGAGACCAGACAGAAGGGTATTTGTTTGTGATTTAAATAAGGGGGGGGGGGGGGAAAAATCTTGGATTATAGTTGGTCTTGCTATATACAATCAGATTTGTTGATTTGAAGTTCAGTAGTTTAACATTATACTAGAAAAGGTTTCGTTGTGTAGAATGCACCACTTTCCTTTAGATGCTCTTTCGAACATAAAAATCATTATATGATGAGGAGAATCGATGGCTTGTCTTTTTGGCTTATTGCCCTTTCTATGTGCCCCCCAAACTTTCGTTCTTTTCTGGGTGCCCACTGAGTCGTTTTTACAAGTTTAAACAGTAAAAATGTACTCCTGGCACTATTCCAAATAATAGGGGCACATTGTAGCCTTCACCCCTTCTTCTTCAACACATCCCACTCCCTACTCCTACCCATATCCTTACCCCCTGAAATTTCATCAACTTACCTCCCCTCCCATACCCCTGAACTCTAGCCTTTTCCAGTTCGTTATCACTTGCAGAGGACATCAACGGCATCTTATGTAACAAATTAAAGAGAATTTTTATATAAATATTAATGCTTTATGTCACTGAAATATAGTGAAATTACCACTGAATTAGAAGCAGCAGCACATGAAACCAACATAGAATTGATCTAAGATATTGATATTGCTTTTTTTTCTTCTTCGTCGTCATTACAACATTGTGAGGTATATAATTGTTCGTAGTTTTAATATGTGATGATTTCGGATTGATAATTCAATGCTTAGTCTCCCTACCGTTTGTGTGTTGATGTGTCGAGGACATATTAGATGTAGTATTCCCAGAATCTGTAACCACATATTCTGAACTAATTGCAGAAGATCTCGATGACTTGAGCTGCAATGACTCATGACTAATTTCACAGTCAACGACTCATGAAAAAGCAGGGTAGGGGGTTGCATGGGGCTGGGGTGTGGTGGGTTACAGGGTAGGGGCTAAGGGGACAGGAGGTATGTTGATGAAAGTTCAGGGGTAAGGGTAGGGGTCGGGGGTGGGGTGAAGAAGAAGCATATGAGGGTTTAATTTTGATTACTTGAAATATTCTAAAATGTGCCCCTATTCTTTGGAGTACTGTTAGGGGTACAATAGTCATTTTATTATATAAAGTTGAAACAAACGACCCAGGGGGCACCCCCAGAATAGATATAGAGTTCAGGGGGCACATAGACAAGAAGCTGGTAGTTCAAGGGGCAAATGGCAAGAAAGCCTTTTGTTTTTTCCTTCTCTCTTCAAATTTTATTTTTGGTTTTTGTGCAGCCAATTCAAAAATCTGGGACAGCGGGCTTGTGTTTCCAGGACAAGTTGAAAACCATATATTAGATAAGGTATGCTGGCTTGGAGCTATTAATTTATATGGTATTGCACCCTTGACTTTGATGGTTTAAACAACTGCTCAACCAAGAGAAACTTATAAGTTTGTGCTGAACACTTTTCCAATCTTGGCTCTAGTCTATGATGCTCTGATGAGGTTAATAATTAACCTCCTTTTCATCTCTTTAATAATACTGTGTTTTTTAGTAGATGACCCAGACATTTTCTTTCTCTATCTCTATTATAGTTCACACTATGTCCATTTTAAGCTGACGTGCATGAATAAGAAAGTATGCCATCTTTTGTTTGCAGGATCGAAGGACCTACTTCCAAGTGTTCCCAGTGGTTTTATGTGATCCATCTACACAGAATAATTTTGCATTCAGGATGTCAAAAAATGGTTACCTGGAGGTACTTTACATCAATCACCTTGAAAGTTGTGCTGTTTACTTCATGATTTAACTCATATTACGTATATCTAATAAAAATTACCTAAATTTGTTAATTTTTTATATCAGCTGCGTGATGAGGCTGCTTTGACTCTCACTTGCCTTAGTACAAACAAAGATAGTGTGTTCGATGAAATTTTTATGAAAAAGGTCGATTTCCCTGCCAAGTACGATTATTGCACTAGGTAAACATATTCGACACCTTCTTTTTCAAATGTTCTATTCTCATGTTTGGTTGACATGAGTTGTGAACAAACAGTCTCCATGTTGCTATAAAATGTGGCACTTGAAAGCTTACATGCAAATGAATGACAGTATATTTCCATGGATATATTTGTTTAACCGAACTTTGACATATTATCTTTTCATTATAAATATTATTTGATGCGTAATGTCTTATCCCTCAATTTCTCTTAGGTTGAACTTAAAGAGAAACAGTGAAGTCACTGGTTCAGGATTCTGTTTAGACGATGAGTGTTGGAGATCTTATGAGCAGAAGGTTCTTTCTCTCATGGATCAGGCATTTGCCGGAAGAGCTAAATTTGTACGTGTTCTCTGGAGTAATGCTCGTTCTGCTTGCAGCTTGGAAGATGTACGTAGCGCATCATCATTTTAAATTTTATCTCATATAACCCACTGCATTCTTGGAGGATTAACATTTTCTTGGAGGATTAACATTTTGGTTTGGATTTTCTTGTCTAAATAACGACTTTAATGATCCATCTAGGGCTTGTCCATGCTAGATGGAGAGGAACTGCTAATTGGAATTTTGATTAGCTCAGTTGAGGAAGTATTTAAGCAGGCTATTGTTGGTCCAAGTCCAGAAGAAAAAGTGAAGGTATTATTTGTCTGTATGTGCTAAACGATAAAATTTTTGATGTCCTTAAGCAACACTTAAATTTTATCTCATATAAACTGATGTATATATTCTCTAGGCGCTTGAATTTCGGAATTTCTGGGGAGATAAAGCAACACTTAGATGGTTTCGTGATAGTAAAATTGCTGAAGTGGCAGGTTAGATATTTTCTCTTCTTTTGCTGCGGCGTTTTCCAGACCTTACCATTACATCATAATACTTCATGATCACTAACATTAAATTTAATGAATTAACAGTGTGGGAGCATGAGGATTGGGAAAGACATCTCATTGTAAAAGATATTATTGAGCATGTTTTGTCACGCCATCTTACCCTCCCTAAAGAAAACATTAAATGTTTTGTGGATCAACTGGATTTTTCGCTCCTCCATGGAAGTAAAGGTATGATTTTGGCTGCCGTGCTTCAAGTCTCAAGTTTCACCATATTATAGAGCTAATGGATGATTTCTTATTTTTATGTGTTTTTTGAATTTTAGATCCTATCTGTCACTCGAAATGTCTTTTAAACGCATTCGATGACCTATCAAAGCATTTGCGCCTTCTCAGTGACATTCCTTTGAAGATATCCAGCGTGCAACCTCTGGATTCAGGTCTGATTTCGTACCTGAGTTGATCCTCTCTTTAATCCCCTAAATCACAGGGCACTCTTTCGTGATGAAGGTTGGGGGAGCTGGGCGGGTGCCTTTGTCTTGCATTATGCTTTATAGTTTGTTCATCCACCTTCAGCAATGAAGTCAAAAGTCGTTACTGAAAATATTTTAATAAGACGAAAAAGTGATCTCTTGCCATCGTCTTCTGTATTGAAAAAAAGATATAACCTTGTGGCCATTTGTATGTATATCTTTATTGTAAAAATAGTCACCCAATTGTTTCTGTTGCAGCTTTCAGATTGACATCCGTATATCCTCCTGAACCTCATCCCTTAGCATACGCAAATGATAAAAATGTAAAACTACATAATCACATTTCAACTTGTATTCAACCATTGGAAGTCATGATACAGGTGTGCAACTGTTTGGATATGATTGCCTGTACTTCCATTTAAATCAGTACTGAGTCCTGCTTTTCCTTCCTCATAGCTGGAAGGTTCTGGTAACTGGCCTATGGATGAGATTTCTCTAGAGAAGACTAAATCTGCATTTCTTCTTCAAATAGGAGAGAGGTTAGTCTTAATGAGGATTAGTAATCGCCCATTGACCCTATATGTGATAATCTTTCCAATTTCTCTATGGCAGCCTTCAGAACTCGTGTGGGTCGATCTGTTCAGCCACAGAAAATGACGTAGACATAATTTTGTCTGGATACGCTTTCCGCCTAAAAATTTTGCATGAGAGGGGCTTGAGCTTGGTGGTTAAGAAATGTAAGTACATTTGGTTTATATAATTAACCCTGAACTGCAATATCTGCTAACAGTAACTCAATGCAGCTGGAAGTGGTCATGTGAAGCGGGTGCTATCTGCTGACAAAGAACTGTTTATCCGCGGCCAGCATTCTAGTATGATCAATGGTTTACGTGGTCGTTATCCAATTTATGGCCCTGTTGTGCGGTGAGATTTGTTATTGCTGTCCATTTCTCTGACGTTCATTAACGCCCTCATAACTCTTAAGAGCTAGTTTTTTTCCTGTGAAGGCTTGCAAAACGATGGGTATCTGCACATCTCTTTTCAACTATATTGACAGAGGAGGCTATTGAGTTGTTGGTTGCTCATCTTTTTTTGAAGCCTTCGCCATTTAGTGCCCCGTGCTCACGGATAACTGGATTTTTGAGGTTTGTCATATCAGTATATGCCCATGCATGTTGTCCACTGATATTACCCCCTTTCAAATATTGTCACGCTAATGCGTGTGACTTTTGCTGTAGATTCTTGCGCTTGTTGTCAGAATACGACTGGATGTTTTCTGCCTTAATTGTCGATATTAATGGTGATATGACTCATACTGATGAGAAGGAAATAAACGTAAGGGAGTTATTTTATTCTTATTTGTTTATGGTTCTTTCAATAGTTTTATAATGTATTAAATGAAAATGTATGAATAGGAAAATTTCACGTCCACTAGAAAAGAATTTGAAGCTGATAAAAGGAATGTAAATCCAGCAATGTTTGTGGCTACTCCTTATGACAAGGCATCTGAAGCCTGGACAAGATTTTCGCCAACATTCATGGTGAGTTATATCTTGGCCGCACCTCAGGACCACATATTTATATATCGCTTGGGTTTGAAAAACAAGATGCTGACCATCCATCTGCTTTCCTTCACTAATAGATTTCTGAAGGCCTACCCATTCTTATTGACAACATGATAAGTTTCCTACGATCCCAAATTTTCTTAAGCGTTTTATTGAACCTGCTAGTTTCTTGAAGTGGTATGCAGTTTGTTTGTGGTTATATTAATTTCCAAGCTTCAGAATAGTGGCAGGGAATCTCTTTATAAACTAGACTGGGGGTAGGAGGCTCTTATCTCTTTGCATTTATTAAACATGTCATGCATCTTGATAATGGTATTCTGGTTTTAAGGATGTGAAAGTGTAGAACAGTAACTTGAGGCATATCGCAAATAAAGAAATAGGACTTTTAAAGTTCAGATAGCTCACTTTGTGACTTCTCATTTCAATTTATTTATGCTAGTTTAATACGTGCAACTTTTAAAGTTTAAATGTTACATTGCTGATATCCAGGCAACAAGCGCAAGAATACCTCAGATAGCTCACTTTGTGGCTTCTCATTTCCTTTAATTCTTGAGCTTGTTGTCAACATACTTGATATTATGTTCTGTGCTCTCCCTGTTGGTTAGGACTGTAATAGTTAGTATACAATAAATTCAATCAGGTTTAAATGCTCATGTAACATGTCATTATGGCATTTTATGAACATATTTCTTCTCTTTCATGGCATTTGTGCATAAAAGCTCTAATCTTTGTCGTGGTGCTCATGATTTCCTTAGCATAACGTGTTTGATGTAACAGGACCTCAAAAGACTAGCAGCATATGCAACCAGCAGTGCAAATTTGTTGAGCAAACTCATCTTACAGAATCAGTTTGACTCGCATAAATGGGAGGTAAGCTAAAGAGACTTGCAATTGTGACTTTTCTTTGTTAAGGGACTGGGGTTGGATTGCTGACAATGCTGCAATTATTGTTTGTCCTGCAGTGCCTTTTCCGCACACCTTTGAACAATTATGATGCTGTAGTTCTCCTCCATCGCGATAGGCTTCCTTATCCATCCAATCTTCTCTTTCCTTCTGACCTCAACCAAGGTGGTATGTAGTTGAAATAAGATTTACACATTTCTTCCCTTTTTTTTTTGGTCCTTTTTCTAGGGATCCTAAGTATTAGTATAACAATGATAAGTTTCTCATTATTTACAGGGAGGCTTGTCGCATGCGGTAATGCAAGCAAGATTTTCGACCCCTTTGTCTCACTCAAGAACTTCAAAGGAAGCATAGAAGAACTGAAGTCTAGGTTGATGGTGGACTTCGATCCACTCAAATGTTACATTGCTGATATCCAGGCACGTATTTCTAAAAAACTATCTATATTGTTAAAGGCAACGCCAGTTGTTTCACTTGTCTGCTCTTTTTATGCAGAATGAGTTTCCCGACATGTTCAAAGTTTGGTATGATGTTTTGGGTGGAGATGCATTGGGTCTTACATGGGAAAAAACAAGTTTGAAGGTAAATTCACTGCATGTTAAGTCTAGTCTTTTGAAACTCATGGTAGCCTTTGTTCCCCTAGTCACGCATACTAGGGTAGAGCATGGGGAGTTCGTTAGTGGTGCCAAAGAAGTGAAAAAGTTATGTCAATTGGCTACCAGTTTCCCTCAACTAAATCTTTCCTATTATGCAGAAACGTGGACGAGATCTTTCTGAAGATGACCAGAAAAATATGATTGACACGCTCCAAACCATTGGCAAGGTTGGAAGAGGGTTTGTAAGGAGTGTTCATTACCTCAAAGCCCCTAGGATAAGCAAGTGAAACCACTTCATGTTGTAAATGCCTCAATTTTGTTAAGATAGAAACTTGTATGAAATGTAGTGAAGGTATATGGTTGGATGCCTCAGTGGAGCTAATTTTTTCATTTGTAGATGAATTGTACAACAAATTATACAAGTGATGAGCGTTGCAATTTGTATTCGAAATAGATGTTAACAATTAATGCTATTTTTAAGCTAACATCTAATTGTTCATACATACATCCCCCAGCTGCTTGAATTTTAGTTTCAATGGCACTCTCTAGGAGAACATCTACTTCCTTATTTTAGACCATTAATTTTTTTTATTGTCCGACTTGTATATTGCTTGATTTATCATCTTATGCGTACCTAATCTATTCGGACTCTTGCCAAGGGATTTAATTAGCGAACTTTTCAAATAAAGCATTAGAAGATTGAATTATCTATTCCTTTTCAAATAATCTTATACTACCTCCATCCCTAAATGATTGTCACATTTTGACTTTTGATGGTCAACAAAACACGATTTAAAACGTAAATATCTATTATTCTACATGAGAAAACATTATAAAAAGTTGATATTTCAAAAATATATATTGAGACGAATCTAACAAGGTCCTACAAGACTATATTATTTCTTATCGTTTAATGAGAATTAATTGTTAAATTTTGTTATGTTTGACCAACCAAAGTCAAAATGTGACAATCTTTTAGGGACGGAGGGAGTATTTTATTTTTGTAAAGGACAAATTAATAAATACCCATAATTAAGGAGCCATAAGAAATTAAGCTTATCATTGTGGTAAAAGTCCTGTTCCTGACCCAACTTGTCAAGTACTGCAGGATAAGAGATCTTTCTATATTGCCTGTAAAAGTGGTCATGTCATGTTTGTGGAGGAGGAGAATTCTTGACTTAAGGTTTTAGTTTTATGTGGAATATTTCTATCAATACTATCGTAACCGAACATATTACACGGGCATTGGCTAGAGTAATTTATTTAGAATGCCAAAATAGTAAAATTGATTAGTCGTTTAAAATTTATATATTAAACTATTAAATAAAATGTCAAAAGGGTGCTAAGAGGGCTATGTATGATATTATTGATATTACGAGCTAGAGTATCATACAGTCGAGACGACCAAACAAGTTGAAACAAATTCCGACAATGCCAGATGGAACAATCTTCTTCTCCGGACCCCACTGTCCCCATCCCATTTTCTTGGCGCTAAAATCCCACTAGACGACATTGTTTGATCCCAACACGATTAACCTCCCCCCTCCCCACAAAGAAAACAAACTAAAATGGTGCATAGCGCCTACGATTCATTCGAACTCGTCGGAGACTGTCCGAATAAAATCGACGCAATTGAATCATTTGATTCCACCCTCCTCGTCTCCTGCTCTGACGGCTCCCTACGCATCTACGGCCCGGAATCCTCCACGTCATCCGGCCTCCGATCTCCCACCTCTGATCAAGATTCCACTACCCAGAACCTCAAAAACGAACCCTATATTCTCGAAAAGACTATAAATGGGTTTTCCAAAAAGCCCGTTTTGGGTTTGGAAGTTTTGGGTTCGAGGGAGCTTTTGCTTTCGCTTTCAGAGTCGATTTCGGTTCACAGATTGCCGAGTTTGGAAACGTTGGCTGTGATCACGAAGGCGAAGGGCGCGAATGTGTACTCGTGGGATGATCGGAGGGGTTTTTTGTGTTTTGCTAGGCAGAAGAGGGTTTGTATCTTCAGACATGATGGTAATTTGTTTGGTTTGAAAGGTGTTTGTTTTAATGTCTCCAGGAGGGTTAATTTGGGTTGTGCTAGTTCAATTTCCAAAAGATTGTCTAATTTGAGCTTGAATAGTTGAAATTTAATAAAGTTGTAGGTGTAGTTGATGTGCCTTTCTTTGGGTTGGATTAAAATTGTTATAGTAATGGTAAGGCAGTTGATTTGTTTTTGTACGAGATGGGACAATTTTTTCAGATGAAGGGCGTATTTTGTTATTGTTCGTTGAAAAAGTATATTTTTATCTGTTTGGTGAAAAAATTTATATTAACTGATAGAAATGATGAATTGTTTAACTTTTTTGGTTTGATGAAGAAAAAATGTAGTTTGATTTTTACTAATGGAGATAATGAATAATTTTCACTAATGGAATTTTAGCTAGAGTGGTCTACTATGTATAGAGATGTTGATTTGGGCTGTACTCGCTCCATTTGAAAAGATCTTCAAAATTATTGTGGTAATAGTAGCATTTTATATCATTTTCAGCATAATGGAGAAGCTTTTGAGATGGAGGGAGTATTCGTTGTTGTTCATTGAAAAAAAGTGAACTTTGTTCTGTCTAATGAAATAAAAAGCATGTATGACGTTTCCTCTAATGAATAGATGATTATGTTTCTTTAAAAGAAAACTTTGCTGTCTTTGACGCATTTAAAAATGTATGATGTTCCCACCAATGGATTTGATGCGTTCGTTTCTTTAGATGGAATTTTATCCAGAGTGATCAAATATAATTAGAATGAGCAAAGCTTCCTCTATTTTCAGTTTTTGGCAGACTAAGGGAGGGGGATGCTGAGTCTAATTCGACATTTGAAAACTTATTATTAAGAGTCTTCTATGTTAACAACAAAAGGGCGAAAAGGGGCCTAATTTTGTTCAGTTACTAGTTTGTTTAGCTTACCAAATATTAAGTTTACTAAGCAATGACTAGTCATCTATTTAGGCATGTGTTTGGTTAATATACGTACGTATAAGCATTCTTAGTGTTAAAAGGTATAATTTGTTGTCAATTTCTTTAACTAACCAGCTGCCACAAGGTATCTTCTGACTTAGTTCTGGTTTTACTGAGTCAATATTTGGGTTTCGTGCTATTGAAATCTTCATTTAACTCTTATCTTATGCATTATTAACTGGTTTATACATGCTTAATATCAATGTGACGTCATTGAGTTTACCACATCTTGCAGGAGGAAGAGGGTTTGTCGAAGTGAAAGACTTTGGGGTCCCAGATACAGTAAAATCATTATCTTGGTGCGGTGAGAATATATGTTTGGGAATTAGAAAAGAATACATGATACTGAATGCAACAAATGGTTCATTGTCTGAAATATTCCCCTCAGGCAGGGTTGCCCCTCCTCTTGTGGTGTCCCTTCCATCGGGTGAACTTCTTTTAGGCAAGGTAATCTTTCCGAATCTATGTAACGGAGAATTTGGAGATATCATACAGCTTTGTGTCTGCTAAGTTTGCGAGTTGGTGATAAGCGGACTCTAAATCGCTGGATTTTTCTTTCTTATTACTTTGACACTTTCGTTGTGCCAACCATATATTTATTTCACATGATACAATCAAGGCCAGCTGAATGGTCCACTTCTTGCTAATATTATATATTAACATGCATTTTTTTCTAAAACTTCCTCTAAATTTCTTTTGAGATTACTGTCCAGTTAAAGACATTCGAGAACTTGGCGACCGGCTCTTTTTGAGTTCATTGGGTTAACGTTAGACCAACTCTCTTTCCATTTCTTTCATACTACCCTCCCCCGGGTTCCTCCCGGTTCTGTTTGTTGTGCTTTGTATGTGATTAATGGCCAGTTATAAGCATATTCAGTTAGATGAGTATTATACAAGATGTTCCCTGTGTTTGCTTTAGTTTCACGGGACAACTTGTGTGAAAAATGGAATTATGCTTCAGTTAATTGCATGTGTGTGCTTGCATTTTTTTCTGAGCGTGGGGAGCTAGAAACATACTTGATCGCTGCTTGGTTGTCAACTTATGAAAGTAACTTTTAATGTTTCCTACTATTGAAGAGCCCCCTGTAGCAGATCTATCATTTTAAAGAGGCAAGGCTTGAATCAAGTTCTTAGAGTGGTTGCCATTTCAAACTGTTTTTGTTTGTGAGCAAAATAGTTTGGTTCAAATTAGTAGTCTCATTTCTGCAGGCAAAGTGTGTTGTGTGTGTGGTACATGTTTATATAGATCCCATAAAGGTCAGGACATCAATGATACACAGTTCTTTTATTGAGTGAACATTGTTTTTGGTGTTGAAGTGAAATAACCAAAGTGATGAGATCACTTTGGGACTAATTATATGCTAATCTGGAATTGTTAATCTAATCGAGGTTGTAGTTGAATGAATCCATCTGGTTTTAATGAGTTGCACCATCAATTCTTTTTCCTTACATGTTAGGCATCAGTGTTTATCAGCATCTTTATATATGTTTTGTTTTCATCCATTAGGATAATATTGGGGTTCTTGTTGATCAAAATGGGAAGCTTGTTCAAGGGGGTAGAATTTGTTGGTCCGAGGCTCCTGTGACGGTTGTCACTCAGAAGCCATATGCAATAGGGCTCTTACCAAGACATGTTGAGGTTACCTTGTCATCCTTTTAGTTATTCTTTATATTTAACAAATCTTTGATCACTTTTCACTGAGAGTAAATTTATTCTTTTTAATTTGACATCAGATACGGTCATTACGTGAGCCTTACCCCTTGATACAAACAGTTGGTCTACGGAATGTTCGCAAGCTACTTCCGAGCAATCACATTATAATTGTAGCACTTGAAAAATCTGTCTATGGATTGTTCCCTGTTCCCCTTGGTGCCCAGGTATGTCTAAATTTGCTATGATGCTGCAAGAATGACGCCATAGGCGACTAAAACATTAATACTACTAAGTCTCTAGGACACCAGACAATTAGCGCACTTAAGATAATTAAAATTGATCTCTTGTAGCCTCTATTATTTGTTTTTTGTATGGCTGGTAGTTGCGTATCATTTAGGGGCCTATGAATCGAAATTGCAATAACGATTTTTTGTTGCCAGTGCAGATTGTGCAGTTAACAGCATCTGGAAATTTTGAAGAAGCCTTGGTTTTGTGTAAAATGCTCCCCCAAGAAGATTCAAGTCTTAGAGCTGCAAAGGAACAGTCGATTCATATAAGGTATTTCCCCCATCTTGTGCTACTATTCCCATCTTGCGCTCACACCGACACCCCTGACCTTGCTCAAAGAAAGAAACATGATACAGAAAAGCAAAAATAAAAGAGGAAAATGAATGAAGTCTAAGGAGGGTTTCAGTATCTGCCAAGTCAGTAGTCTGAGTTAGTTAAACTAGGTAACGTAAACATTAAGTTCTCAGTCAGCCAGTCAATCCTTAGAAATTGGATATCAAGATGTAGTTATTTATCTTTTAGACTCAAGGCTCTGATAATATATAGCATTCCTGATGCAATTGAGTTATCTCATGAAAGGTTAACTGAAGTTAAGTTGGACGTCATTAACAACCTAAATTGGATATTTAGTTTGTACTCTATTGTCTCTGGCAAAATACTGGTTCTCTTCCTGTCTGCATAGTACCAGTTATGCATTTTAATTGTTCCGATTAGTTCTTTTAGCAGTGCAGGTAGATTTCCGAACTCATTGTGATGATCTTGAGATTGTTTCAGTAAATAGGCTCTTAATGAAAATTCAAATATCATATCTGAGCTTTTACACCATTCTGAAATTATTGAACTTTGCAGATATGCTCACTATTTGTTTGAAAATGGTAGCTATGAGGAGGCCATGGATCATTTCGTCTCATCTCAAGTCAATATTACTTATGTGCTACCCCTATATCCATCCATTGTTATTCCCAAATCAGCTGCTATACCTGAACCAGAGAAATTTGAGGATGCAAGTGGAGATGGCTTATATTTGTCAAGAGGATCATCTGGCATGTCAGACGAAATTGAAGCTTCAAGCCATTTGCTTGATGCTGATGAGGATTCAGATCTTGAATCAAAGAAGATGAACCATAATACTTTAATGGCTCTTGTGAAGTATTTGCAGAAGAAAAGATCTACTATTGTTGAAAAAGCTGCTGCTGAAGGAACTGAGGAGGTTGTTTCAGATGTCGTAGGGAATTTCATGTCTTATGGTGTTGGTCGCTCTAGGAAAGTGAACAAGGTACCTTAGCTTTCCATTTTATGGTTTACCTTCTTAATGAACTTTGCCTGTGGTGTGTTTTAGAAGTCTGAGCGTAGTAGGAGTTTCCAGTAGCATTCATGTACTTAGTATTTCCAATTTCATATAACTATATAAGGTATGATCTTGGAATACCACCTTTTAGGTATTTTGTTAGCAAAACTAACACCCCTAAACTAATAGTTGTTACTAATCTATTGTAATTTTGGGGGGGGGGGGGGGGGGGTGGTATCAGTTTTGTAAATTTAATTTGTAATGTAATAATGTGGTAGAACGTAGATGCTTAATAAACCATCTAAAAAGAATATATTCTTCCTGACTAACAATAGAATGATTTTAGAAGCTAAAGTTTGACCATGTAGTCTTTGGTTTTCATCGAGAAGGATGTATATTTCAATATGTGGATATTTCCTTTTGCTATTTATTTGAGTGTGTGTACCTGTGTTACACTACGTTGTTACAGTGCTGTCATACTCATAGTATACTCGCATTGTCATACTCATAGCATACTCGTATTGCCGTACTCATAGCTAAAACTTTCTAATATTTTGTAATTGTTAATCAACACAATATTGTAGTCAATATATGTCTGCTTCCCTTTGTTTCACTGCAATAGAACTGGTCACATATTATAGCTGCTTGGAGTTTCATATGTTCTAATTTTAGCTCCTTTTAATCTCTTAGGGAAGAGCTAACACTTCCACCACTTCAGTTGCGAGGGATATGGCTGCGATACTGGATACGGCTCTACTTCAGGCCTTGCTCCTAACTGGACAGACTTCACCTGCTCTGGAGTTACTAAAAGCTCCTAATTATTGCGAGATTAAAATATGCGAGGACTTTCTGCAAAAAGGAAACCATACTGTTTGTTTGCTGGAACTGTACAAATGCAATAGTAAGCATCATGAAGCCTTGAAACTTCTCCATCAACTGGTAGAAGACTCGGAATCAGATAACTCACCACCTGAGCTCAGCTTAAAGTTCAAACCTGAGATGATCATTGAATATCTCAAAGTAAGTGTAACGTACTTGTATAATTTGGTGCCTCTATTGATACAAAGGGAGTGTGAATTATGGTGAATGTGAGCTCATTCCCATTAATAGGCAAATATAATAAATGGAAGTGCAACGGTGTAATTGGAATTTTAGAGTCATCTATTTCTTTTTTCATGTTCTAGTTTTAGATCCTGCAATTGTGTACTCCCCAATTTTATCTAGTTCATGATAGATCTTTCATCAAAATTTACTTTTTACTCCTTATTCTAACTATACCAAATTGATTTCAATTGATGTGTTTATAAAAATATCTTCACAATATTATTTTCTTGTAATTTTTCATATCATTGATAAGTTACTCATGGCCAAAGCCTTCATTCGAAATCCGAATCAACATGCCCCAACGCCTCTGAAGAGGATCCCGCGTAACCTTGGTGTGTGTATGTGTCGGGAGGGGGGGGGGTCTAATTGTGGGTAGCCTTACCCCTGTGATAACAGTGAGGCTATTTGCGAGTTGACTCAAGAGTGAAATGCGACTCTCTTCGACTTTACAGTAGATAAGAAGCATAAGTAATGTAACAAGCCATTTGATATTCCATTATATCCAAGAGCCCAAGAACAGAAAAAAGAATTACTTTGTAGGACATATAATCACTTTAAAATGCGAATGCTTGAATTGGAGGGAGTGTCAGCTGGACCATTTCATAAATGCATTTTACATATAGTATTTTTCAAAAGAATGTTTCAGAATATATACTCAGGCTTATGGTTATTGCATGCCTTATCCTGATATTTTTCTCTCCCCTTTGCAGCCTCTCTGTGAGACGGATCCCATGCTTGTTCTGGAATTCTCGACCCTTGTTCTTGAAAGATGCCCGACGGAAACTATTGAGCTCTTCCTGTCTGGGAGCATACCAGCCGACTTGGTCAATTCATATTTGAAACAACATGCTCCCAACATGCAGGCCACATATCTGGAACTTATGCTTTCCATGAATGAAAATAGCATCTCGGGCAATCTTCAGAATGAAATGGTAGGTTCTTGTGTTACCTCAATAATTATTTCGTTATTACTTCAATAGTACATAAGTAGGATGATGTATCAGCCCGAGTTACTTAGGCGTTAGGATGCATGAACCCAGATTTGAAGCCACTGTCCTTAGGTACAGGGGCGGACCTAAATCCCCCCCCCCCCTAGGTTTTTAAATATTAGCATATATACATATGTACATAGTAAATAAGACAAGAAAGTTTGTAGTGCAACTGGTTGAAGCTCTCTTTATAAAAAGAAGGTCATGGGTTTCAAGTTTCAACGTAGCGTCAAGAGGAACAAGTGCAATGGCCTGATTAGTTACAAAAATGTATACTTACTGATTCTATTGCATGGTGTTTGATGAGGTTGATCCTTGAGGATGTCTATGTTACTAATGGCAGGTGCAAATTTATCTGTCAGAAGTGCTTGATTGGTATTCGGATCTCAAAGCTCAAGAAAACTGGAGTGAGCAGAGTTACTCACCAACAAGGAAGAAACTTTTGTCTGCTTTGGAGAATGTCTCAGGTTACAATCCAGAAGTTCTGTTACAAAGACTTCCATCTGACTCTCTATATGAAGAGCGTGCCACTTTGTTAGGGAAAATGAAGCAACATGAACTTGCCTTATCCATATATGTTCATAAGGTATGCAAGATCATATAATATAGGCAATGATGACACCAGAGCTATTTCATATTGCCAAAACATCATTTTGCTTAACTCCTTAACATAACTTTGGTTTAATGAATTACATTTATAATATTCGTTATCCATGATAAAAATTCATTTGATATAAAGGGTATAAAAGGAATTAAGCAAAGTTCTGCTCTGCGATATGAATATGGCTCTGGCACTATCAGTAACCTATAATTTATTTTATGTCTTATATAACTTCAATTGATTTTATGTGTACAACTACTTGGTTTTGCAATCAAGCACTAGAACTTCTTTGCGGTCACTTGTACGATTACCAACTGCAGTCAAAGCTAATAGCTCACCAATTTGTTCTTTCCAGCTCCATCTTCCTGAATTGGCACTCTCCTATTGTGATCGAGTATATGAATCTGGACATCAACAACCTGGAATTAAATCTTCTGGAAATATCTATCTGACTCTCCTACAAATTTATCTGAATCCCCAAAAGTCAACAAAGAACTTAGAGAAGAGAATTAATACCTTATTATCATCTCAGAGCATTGGGGCGCCCAAGGGTAGTCGATGGAATAATCTTAAAGTTAGGAAAGGTCGCTCCAGAAAGATTGCTGAAATTGATAGTGCTGAGGCCATTCTAGTTGGCCCTAGTGAAACTGACAGTGGGAGGAGTGATGGAGAAGCAGATGATGCTGCAGGTACACTTTCTACAACTATGCTTGACCAGGTGCTTGATTTGTTGAGCACAAGGTGGGAAAGAATGCATGGTGCGCAGGCTTTGAAACTCCTTCCTAAGGAAACTAAGCTGCAGGTATTACTGCTGTTAACTTCAGTCTATTTGCCATTTGAGCCTCTTTGGTATGCCACACTTTCTTTATAGGTTATGAATATAGAATGCACACTACTCTTTGTATAAATTTGTAATGATAGAATTAGGCGATGTGGATTCTGATAATTTAATTGTTGTATAGACGGTCAATAACCTCACAATCATTCAAGATTTGATCTTGATTACATTGTTTCTTCATAATAATGATGTTAATATACATGGTTTGGTCATTTCAGAACTTGCTTCCGTTTCTGGGACCTCTTTTGAGGAAATCCAGTGAGTCCTATCGCAACTTTTCAGTGATCAAGAGTCTCAGGGAGAGTGAGAATCTGCAGGTATGATAGAGTAGTATGTAATGTGATTCTCTTGAAGCTGATTTATAACTTACGATGTGGTGCCTTCAAATACTTTCTGTTACAAGTTCAATTTACTTCTATAGTTATCTATATCTGATAAGAGTGTTGCTCAACAAGTTCAATGGCTTTTATGTTCTTAATCACCATAATAGACATTAATAGTCACATGGTTCCTGTTTGGTGCATTACCAGGGATGATTTACTTATTTAAGTGGTTACGTTTCTCATTCACTGGAGTTATGTTTTATTGCGCAGGTAAAGGATGATCTTTTTGACCAACGCAAGACAGTAGTGAAAATCACCGGTGACACTATGTGTTCACTTTGCAGTAAGAAGATAGGTGCTAGTGTGTTTGCAGTCTACCCCAACGGAAAGACTATTGTGCACTTTGTTTGCTTCAGAGATTCACAGAATATGAAAGCTGTGGGCAAAGGTTCTATGTCGAGGAAAAGATGATAAATGGAATAGAAAATCAAAATATTTATGCGGTTTTCATTCATGAAGACTCTGTCAAGCCATTGTACAATGCAAAAATGAGATTAGATAACCAGGAAATGCTGTCATCACTTGGTAAATTCATATTCTTTCTTGAGTGTTTTTGCATCTGTTGTTGAATCTGATTTTGTTGGGAGTAATATTAGACCCTGTTGGATTTACATTGTATTATTGTATCAAAGTTTGATGTAAGATGAAAAATGTTCTTTCCCACAATGTTATTAATAAGTCTGAATGATATTTGCAAATAAAATTCTTGTTATTACACAAAGTGTCCCATTTTGATTGCCTTCTATTTTGCATGAAATTTGAGAAACCTATTAGGAGGTAATAGTTGGGATTTTTGGTAATATAATTCATCGTTTGTTAACCAAAAAAAAACAACAGAGTTTTAATAGGTATGAAGTATATGCATTATATTCTACCATATAATTACTTAGTTATATAAGTACCAATCACAATTTAAAATATTATCCATTTCAAATTAGCTGGATAATTATTAAATAGTCTTGTTCACCGTTGGAGGATAGATTGGTGGAAAGTTACGGTTTAAAGTATATTTTCTTATTCCTTTAATACATTTTATGTAATACATACTCCCTCCGTCCCTAAAAGATTGTCACATTTTGACTTTTCTTAGTCAGATATTACAAAATTTGAATGAAGTCCCACTAAACGATAAGAAATAATATAGTCTTCTGGGACCTTTTTGGATTCGTCTCAATATATATTTTTGAAATATTAACTTTTTATAATTTTTTCGCATGTAGAATAATAGATATTTATGTTTTAAATCGTGTTTTGTTGACCATCAATAGTCAAAATGTGACAATCTTTTAGGGACGGAGAGAGTACTATTTTGTCAAAATCCTTCATTTTTTGATGGAGGATAGATTGAGTGTCTTGGTTACTAATCAGACAATCCGTGGATAAGTTGCATAACCAATCTCTAGAGTTTGGGCAAATCAAGACTCCTGTTTTCGAAATTTTTGTTGGTGTATAATTTTCTACCATCATTTAATATATAATCCTCTGAGTTATGGTTACATCAATTCAAACTACGATAACTATTTATACTCCTAATTTCAAATTAATTTATGTTTTAAAATGTTGTGTCAACTTTAAAGATAAATTGATTGACACCCCTAATTTGACCTAGAAATAAGTTTGGTGACATCATCTAGGACACCAAAAAGAGTGATGTGGTAGAGTGAGATGCAAAATAGGAAGCCGTGTTTACTGTGTCTATGTATGATCACTGTGTGGGGACAAGCAGACCGTTGCCTAAACTATCTGACGTCATCAATCTCATTGTCGACGTCTCCTTGTAGTAATACAGAAACTGCTCCACCACGACCACGTGCCATTTTTGCCGTAACTTTTGCTGACGTTACATTTCTCTCAAATCTCGTTGCTTTCATTTATGGCACATGGGAGGACCGCAGGAGGGAAAGGCTTGTGGCCGTGGGTTTTTTAACGAGTCGAGTTTGAATGGGTTTATAATACTAATTACTTGGCAGGATATGCACTTATCGAATTAGATATTTACTTGATTGTGTTGACTATGGGATAGAAAAGTATACAAGAGTTCGGTTCGATTATATTTTGAACAAGTTTCAAGATTATAGGGCGTATTAAGCGAACATTTGCTAAACGTTACATTCACAATATTAATGATAAATTATGTATATGTAATAGTCTTTTAAAACTACATGTTATGTATATTCTAAAACTTTATTGGATTTTTCAACCGAGTGAGTTTTGGTATATATGATTAATATGACCGGGGTATTAAGTATATAAGTGATACTCGAGTCTGTCATGCTAAGCTTTCAGATTGACTGTCAAGTGGGATACTGAAAGCATTTAGTTACTTGATCCATTTACAAGCCTATCTAGAATCTCACCAAGATATTCAATCGAGTTTGGTCTAATTGTTTCACTAAATCAGTGGATAATATGTTAACCAATTAATTGATACTAAATGTTTGTATATTTAGTTTGTGCGAAGATATTTATTATATAAATTTTCTCAAAAATAATTTATATCAATATAAATTTTTACGATTTAAGAAATCATGATTGTTCAAAATAATTTCTAATTTTCCCATTTCCACATTACAGTACATACTATAGTATGTTTAACCTATATAAAATCTTGTTTTAGTAAGTATGAGTAACACATTGTATTCGATTTGTAATGTAGTGATTGTCTTAAGTATCGAATTGTAGTACACAATTGTAATTTAGTGAGACAAGTCTAAATTATGAGATCTGAAACTATTGTTTCCTCTTTGGTGACAACTCAAGTGGAATACCACCTGACTGACTCATGCACTTCACTCTTATCTCACTATGTCTAACGTGTAGGCTCTTGTACTTCACCTCAACTACAATTAATTTCTTTTCACTTTTCTTTCTTCGTTCGTTTGATCAAATTTTTTACCCTTCTTTACGGGCGGATACAAATCAAACCGTAATCGATTTTGAATTGAATATTATCGAATTTGACTTTCTCACATCAGCATTTCAATATTATTGGTTAAATATGCTCATTTAGTTAACAAACTAGCCCTTCTTAAAACTTCACCTCAATTCAACCAAATCAATGAAAGCTAAATTAAACGAAAATCAATTTAATTTTTAAGTTTTAACCTTGATTTCGTTTCACTCCAATCTATCTATACCATAGTTCTCAGAGCACTGTACATTTGTCTTGTTAGAAGCAAGGACTCAAGTTTGGTAGTAAGTGCACCCTGCAAATTTACTCAACATGAGTTGCACCTTTGCAGAGATAAATCTTTTGGCTGATATCAGCTGCTTTTTCAATATGAATATACTCAACATTTATTATACTACTGTGTGCATACGTAATTGAGGCTGAAAGAACTCTGCAGCTCATTTGTGTGCCCCTCATAGGCTCATACTCCATTAATACTGAATACTTTTTCCGTCTACTTTTCTAAGAATCATTTATTTTTGAATAAATTTTAAGAAAAATTTAAAATCATCTCATAGTTTCGGAAAAATATAATTTTCTTACTAGATTCAGTAAAATAAGACCTCAAAAAGTTACGAAATATTATTTTATAAAAATGATCCTTAGATTAGAGACGGAGAAATATATAAACCTACCTTATAGAAACTACAGTACAGTGACTATACCTAATAAGAAAGTGGTCCTTTTGGTTTCCAGATAAGGTGCCTCCAAAATTAGGCAAAATATTGAACAAAATAAAGCAACATTTTAGCTTTATTGACAAACTACATATTGAGGCTGAGCCAGCTATTGTTTCCTTAAGAAGGCACTGTTCCCTTGCCTCATGACAGATTGAGAAGCCTGATAAAAGGGGCATTTACCAATGCAAAATTGCAGCCACTGTTGGGAATCAAAACTTGGAAAGCATAAAAACTATTTCAGCTATTTAAATGATGTGTGGATCGATCCTGTAATAATAGTCGACATAGATATGATTGAGTCTTGTATTCACCATATTCAATTTTAGTATTATAAAATTGATATATACTCTTTTATGTGTATACATCATATACTAATAAAATACTAGACAATCTTTAGGATACGGATTTCTCATTTAATATTAAAATCATATTTCAATGATTTTTCAATATCGTCATATGAATTAAAGTTATGTATTTAGTAGTTAATCAATAAATTTTATGTTGAAATGATCAAAATGATAGCTTCAATCTCCCATCACCTAAGACACATTCCGTCAATTACATAACCCCACGGGTTGCCCTAGTGGTTAGGGTGTATGCAGATTGCTCCAATTGGCATGGGTTCGGACCGCGCCAGCGGCAGTTTGGGAGTTTTATTTCAGACTAAGTGCGCAACGTAGACAGGCCTCCATACACTCTGGTTCTGGGGATCATACCGTGATTTACTCCCTTTCAAGCCGTGAGTTCGACGTGAGAGGGCGCTTAATGTGAGCGTGATCACATTTTACTTCAATTCCGTCAATTACATGAAGTCCGTTGGTTCTACTCATATATAAAATCGACGCAAAAGAAAGTGACACGTGACACATCTTCTGGCTTGTTGGCTAACCGTGCAAGTAACGAAATATGATTATTATATTATTGTTCACAACTTCACATCACCAAAATGGACAAATGGAACTGTAATAACTCTCAATTTTCTGCAATAATTTCATTATATACAACTTGATGCTAATTAATAAACATATTACACTCATTATGTCATCATAGTACTTAATTCAATTACATTTTTTTTGTCTTCTTGAGCTTCAAAGATCTCCATCATCATAATAGACCAACCCCACCTAAAGGAAAGGTTTTTTTAATTGCAAGGAAATGGCTACAATCTAAACCAAAGCACTAGTTATACTTGCCAAAAATATGCATCCCAACAAAAGATTCTAACTTGAACCATATCAACACAAACTTCAAGCTTCTTCAGCTACATCTTCAACAGATTTGATCACTTGGGTAGCTCTAAAACATTCAAAAACTATCAATCTTCACTTAACTACTTCACCTTCTACTTCAAACTATAGTTGAGAATACAAAAGATGACTTAAAAGTCTAACTAACGCCACGACGAAACAGTAAGCAATTGAACATCATTCCAGGCGAGCGAAATGAATCCAGGTGGGGAATTAATTAATTTGTAGGATGGGCTATAATTGTAGTTCCAAAGAAGTAATCTGGCCTGGCTCATTGAGTAATGACTGAGTTTAACTGGTTCAAACCCAGCATTTCCCATCAACACTTTCCATTGCTCTTTATCCTCCATCCTATCTCTACAAGTTCCGGGTTCTTCTGCCCCCACCACGGCCCCGATTCTTCGCCCAAACAACAAGCTTTCCACTTGTAACCTTTCCGGTGAGTCCCGGCCAAATGATAAGTTTTCTACTGACATCTTTTCGGGTGAGTCTCGCCTCAAATCTGGATCTAACGATTCAAAAATGGCCGAATAATAAGTCAACGCGTTCTTGAAACGTTCCATATACCCAACTCGATTTAAGCTCACTTCATACTCGCCCAATGTTACAACCCTAGGATTCAAAGACTTTGCAAGTCTTAGGGCAACCCCGACACTTCCATAACTCTCATCAAGCAAATTATACAGCTGCAGCATGAAGTTAACAGCCAAAACTTCATCCGGTTCAATATTGAATGTAGAAGCATTCAAACTCTCAAATGGAGTAATAACTGGCTCAAACACAAAGTTCAGATTCAACAACTTGGCGAACTCTCTCAACCTATTCCCTGTTGCCTGCAACGCAGCCTCCGGATACTGCCCCAAAACAGGTGCAGGAATACCTGAAATCCGAATCCTAGATGGTTTCCCAGCAGGCCGAGTAGCCAAAGCTTGCAACAACGCTGCCCATTGAACACCTTGCACAACCCCAAAATCAACTATGTGAATCTTCTCAGCACTCTCCATAGCTTCAAGAATCGCTTGATTCGCTGTCAAATGCGCAAATTTTGAATATGGGCACGCATCATTTAGCGCCTTATACGACATCGTAAACACCTCCTCTGATGTTGTCGAACTAGTTTCTTGAGCAACCTCATTACACAATCCAACTCTAGCACACAATGCCTTACAAAAGTAATACCCAACTCTCTTGAAAGAGTCCCCATCTTGTGAAAGAGACCCCTGGAGCTGAATCAACAGTCTCCTCGCTTTTTCATTGTCCAAATCAACCATTCCAGCAATTTCCAGTAACGGTTTAACATATGGATTAGACAATAAACATACCCCAGAAGTAGTTGAGCTCACAACAACTTCTTTAGACAACTGTGAAATGCTTGGTTTGGATGTTTCTTGAACACAAGGTTGCAGGGGAGGCGGAGACAAAGCTGTTTCCGACACCCATGTAGTTGTTTGAGGCTGGAAAGTTTGTTGAGAAAATGGATCGAACCCACTTTGCCACGTGTCACAACCATGTCTGAGATCGGAGGTATCAGTCGAGTCTCCACCACCCATCAAGCTCTCCATCCACTCATCAGATTCAAACTCACCCCCACCAAAATCAAGAAACCGAAACCCACTAGAACGGTTCTCCACCAGATTACCAAACTGAGACCCGAACCCGGGTTCGGGTCCATCCGGCACATGAACAAACGGGTCAGTGAAACCCGACCCATATAGCCCATATCCACCAAGAACTGGGCTGCTAGTTAAAGGGCTTTGTTGTAGTATGGAAGTAGTAGTAGTAGCGGTGGTGGTGGTGGTGGTAGATGGGAGCCATGGAGAAGTAGTAGTAGTAGTAGGTAGACAAAATGGATTAACACCAAGAAGTTGTTGTTGTTGGTGTTGTTGTTGAGGATGTTTTTGTTGGGTATTGAAATCTTGGTGTTGGTTTTGTTGTTCTTGTTGTTGTTTTTGGTTGATAACTTGTTGGGCAATGGCCATTAGATTTCCACTGTCTGTACACAAGTATGACATTGTTGGTTGGTAAATGAGTTGTTGGTTTTTTAGTGAATTTGTTTACATGAGTTGGAAAGTGAAGAGGTCTCTGGTTTGAGAGCTAAACTCAAGTACACCAACTGACTGCTGAGCACAGAGTGTGGTAGGAGGGCGAGAGAGAGAGAGAGAGAGAGGGGGAGAGAGAGGGGAGAGGGAGGAGGGGGGGAGGGGTCAGGTTTTGAAGGGAGGGGGAGATTTATTAAGCAAGGCGTATGATTAAAGTGAGATCATTTAATTTTGTATATTTTTAGTCATTCACGCATTTTTTTGATTTAACTCGTGATTTTTTAAAAAATTTAACATTTTAGTAAGGGTATTTTTGTCATTTCACCCTGGATTGTTATACTTTCCATCACTCATGATGAGTGTTAGTTGATGTTAATGACAAATCCAGGGTAAATGACAAAATTACCCTTACTAAAATGTTAATTTTTTTTGAACACGATTTATACAAAAAAAAATGCGTGAGTGACCAAAAGTATACACAATACCCAACATGAGTGATCGAAAGTATACAAAGTCATATTATGGTGATCGACTAGTGTTTTTTAATAAACGTGAGTGATCGATGAAGCCATTTATTCTTAAAAATAAGGTGTTTGAGGCGAAAATATGGAAATATATTTTACATTGAAGGGATATGGAAAACAATGAATTTGAGGCAAAAATATGGAAACATATTTTCAATCATTGGATTATTCTAAATCTTGATTTTTTTTATCCCAACGATTGATATTTAATGAGGATCTTTTTGTCTAATCGTTTATTTAATGTTTAAATTGTTTGTTTAATTTAACAATTAATTCTTTAATTTGTTTTAAACGACCGTATTTATTGCTTGACAAATTGACAAACAATAACTACGTTCGAATTTTTTCTTAACAAATGCATGAAACAATATTCTAAATTAGCTTCACTATTATTCTTGCCTTTTTTCTATCAAATTAAGTTTCTTTTTTTCTAGGCTTTATTGCTTGTTAATTTCATCGAATGATGTATGATTTTGTCAACATATCCGATTGGATTGCAATTAATTAGATGGTAACAAAATCTTTGAACAAAATTATCATAATTTTTGCTGATTTCATGTTACAAAATTGTTTCCATCTTTGTCGGCTTTCGAATTTAAATTTTGCGGGCTACCTATTTTTCCTCCTAAGAAATTTCGATGATTTCAAAATTGTACAGCGACCTTTGGTATTGCTATACCGCTTTAATGAAACCAAAAAATGGATATATTACTGTCAAATTATTAGTAAATACTCATTTTGTTTATAGTATTTCGATATTTAAGTTTCCGTAAATTGTCATATACACTTCATAAGAAAATAATATATTTGTATGAAACCAAAAAAATCATTATATTTAACTTCATATTGTGTTTTTATATTCCATATCACAAATGATTTATGTTTCTAACAATATTGCCATTTTAATCTATATTTTTTTAATGCGATACCATATTTGATTTTTTATTTAGTATTGACATGTATTACCACTTATCAATGAGAATGGCTTTTTATTGCGTTATATATTGCCATAAGTATCTAGATATGGCTATATTTTTTATGTCTAAAGAGAAAATTGCCAAAATGGTCCCAGTAAATATATGCAAGTTGCACTTTGGTCCCTGATTATATTGGGGCTGCGGAAATGGTCCCTGATATTGGTAAAAAAGTAGCATTTTGGTCCGTAACCGTTACTTTTAAACGGAAAAGAGTTAGTTTGGGGCAAAAATGTAAGATCAACACAGTTAAGCCCTAAAAATGCGATTATAACTAATAATGGGGAAAAAATAGAAAGTTAACAACTAATTTATAATAATTGGAGGGAACAATTTTGGAGGGAATTGGGATGGGAGTAGACATAAATTACTTGTTAACTTTCTATTTTTGCCTCATAATTAATTAGTTATAATCGCATTTTTAGGGCTTAATTGTGCTGATCTTACATTTCTGCCCCAATCTAACTCTTTTCCGTTTAAAAGTAACGGTTAGGGACCAAAACGCTACTTTTTTACCAATATCAGGGACCATTTCCGCAGCCCCAATATAATCGGGGACCAAAGTGCAACTTGCACATATTTACTGGGACCATTTTGGCAATTTTCTCTCTTGAATGTCATGATAATTGATTTTATACATTATAATTAATATCTTTATTTTGTAATGTCATTTATCCTCTGCTATTGTATTATTTAGCATTGTCATGATGTATGGCTGTTAATTTTTTCACATATTTATTTGGTAATATTGTTTATCACCAAAAAATTGTTTGCACTAATAGCTAAATCCCTAAAATTCTGCAATTCATAGTTAATATTTTTTTACTTTACCCACAAAGCCAATTTATATTCTTTTTTGTTATGATATTGTTTGGATTTCTATATTTCATTTAAAATTTGTGGTGTGATTGCTGGATTTGCTAACCATTTTTTATTTGGACATAATTATGAACAACATAATTCTAGGGATTTAGTTATATTTGAAGGTATATGTTGATAATAAATGTTGAAAATTAGAAGCTTGAGATTTTTTTACTTTTAATGTAATTGTCTGTGCAAATGTCTGTTTTACCCAATTCAAGCATCGTACTCAAACAATTCATTGAACACACAAGTCGGACTCGTAATATGTATACTTATTTTGTTTCGTGCTTAAACAGTTCTTTTAATTTGATTCATTATATTGAATGAGGGAAATGGAGAAACACAATACACCATAAATTTAGAAGAATAACACTTTGTGCCCTTTTTTAAATCAATTTACAACACCCCGCCAAAATCTTTCTAAAAATGGCAGTCAAGGAATGAGAGATGACTAATTTGCCCTCCTTTTGGTCACACCCATCAAACACCCTTTCCTTATGGACTACCCCCACCGTCACCTGTACTTGGTACAACGTCACGTGCACCCACCCTCACAAATAGAGGTGCAAAATAGTACGTTCACTCCTAAATATCACTATTTGACCACTGTTTTGGTGTGTATATACCAACGTTTTATATCAATTTATCAAATTTAGGAGTTACTTTTAGATTTTATACAAATCAGTTTCGTATTTATACTCCTCAAATCAACATTTCTTATATTTTAGATCCAAATTTAAAACAAATTCAAATTATTTAAATATTGAAGACAAACTGAAATTATTTCAATAGAAAAACAAGTATGTCGCAAAGAGTTCAATATAGAGTATTAAACGTGAATTATGAGGGATATTTAGCACTTTTTGTGATAGAAATAAGAATTAGTTAATGGTTACTTATGTGAGTCCTATCTATTATTTCATTCTTCCTTAAATGGTTGATATATTTTTATTTTTGTGGTCAGATTTTTAGGAATTTTTATTAAATGATACGAAATAATATAGTCATGTGAAATATTGTTAGATTCGTCTCAATATATTTTTTTGAAATATCAACTTTTCATAATTTTTCGTATGTAGAATGAGAGATATACGTTTTAAATTGTGTTTTATTGACCATAAAAATTAGAATGTGCCAATCATTTAGGGATGGAGGGAGTACCTGAGTACCTTTTCTTATTGAACAACTTGTACTTTAATATAACAAGGTGCAATTAATGAAATGTGATCTGAATTGTGTTGAGCAGTATGAAAAGGCCATCGAACGAAATTTGGCTCCCATGAAATAAGGTTATCACTATGTGGTTGATCTGAGTAGGGTACATGACCATTTCCTCTTTAGGGATTTTGGCCTTGAAGAGCCTGGGACATTGGACGCCATAATAATTTCCATTGAAAAAACCACTATTTTGTGTCTTCAAATTTACACCTATAACAAAATCACAAAATGTGTAGTGCTGTTGTGGATCACAATTGACATGTATAACTATTGGTTGAAATATCTAACCAATCACAAAAAATTATATCCCCCATTTTCTTAGTTATCGTTCTAGAAACTTGCACATATATTAAAATATATATATATATATTGAAAATATAAAAAGACAATTGATTGTCATCATATCATTTTTTGTACTTTTTAGATTTATTTTAGGTTGTAGTTATTTTTTTCAATTATTAATTTATTTTAATCGGTAGTTACCTAGATAAAATTTTCATTATAAAAATATTTCTAACTATAGGAGATAAAATTATTTTTATTTCTCAATTTTAACTCGTTTCAAAAAAATATCAATTCATTTAAATACTTGAATTTGTTATTGGCTTAATTTAAATCATTGACGAAATTATTGTATTCATAACTTTTTGGGCAAATAAAGATTAACTAAACAAATATTACTAATCCATTGAATAATATGGGGCAAAATTATCAACATAATTCAATTTTAAGTACTTTGCTTTAAACTGTTATTAAAAACTTAACTAGATATATTCAATATTAAATGTTCAAATTCAATCATAATTCAATTTTTTTATAGATAGAGAAAAATACAAGTATTCAAATTTAATTTTTTATGACAAGAAGAGCTCTAACATGTAGAGTCTCAGAAAAATAAGTATAGAACATTGCGTAAAAATAAAAATAAAATAATCTAATGTAATATTTGAAACTTGTGGCTTCTTCAACTACAAAAAAAATCACCAAGTATAATTGTCTTCTCCTGGATTTGGTAACTCCTCGTAAAGCTAACATGAGATATTAACTGATCGTTTTTGCTTGTGCACAAGTATGATATAAATGTATAACATAGTTTTAATTTTAATAATATTCAACCATTTATACTTGAATTTCAAAACTGCCGTTAATCAAGATGAACCCAAAACTACCCGACCAGAGGTTCCTAAACTTTTGGTTCCAAATTCTAACACTATAATTTGAATTTTCACTTTTCTGTTTGGACATACATCTTTGGTCAAAAAGTGAGGCTCAAGATTAAAAAAAGAAGAAAAAAGAAGTGTTAACAACCAAAGGAAGTGAAGGAAAGAAAGCAACAAGCCCAGATAAAGATGGGCCAGTTAGGATTATAAACTTTTTTGGTTGGTATTGGGCCCTAATGGACCCACATGCCGCCGACTAAAATTATAAGAAGAATTGAGAGAAAATGAAATAATTCCGAATTGGACTATTACCACTTGAATGGGAAAATATATACCAAGCAAAGTGGGATTGAGCAAAAGCAACGGTGGAAGATGACTTGATTTTATTGTTGATAGAGGTTATGTCATTCTCAATCTTCATATCTTTCACATTTACAACTGACACCAATGGACAATGGTAACACAATCCTACTGAACTGACTTGGTGCTTTGTCACCCTTGGGCCCTATTGATAAGGACTCTGTCGAAATACGGGATAAGCGGGATAACTATATTTACTATTAAAAAATAAAATTTTCCTTATTTTTTATACAATTATCTGTTATAATGAACATGAGGCGAAGAAACAGAAGGGCAATTTAAGTAATTTTACTTTTTGGTGTCGTTAATCACAATTCACACCCCTCCCTATGAGCTTCCTAATGCCCCTCTCATTCCTTATTAAAGACCTCTACAATGGCCTCCAAACACTCACTAACCCCCTCTTTTGGTGGGTTCCAATTCTGACTTTGCATAATTCAAACTTTTTCTTGACAATATTTCTCTTGATGTCGAAGTATATACCGAAGAGCATTTCCGTGGTTGCAACTTGCAACCAATGAGTATGGTTATTTTCCTGTTTCATATTTATCTTAAGCGAGAAAAAGCACTTAAAGGTAACTCGAAAAGATAAAAGTATTAGGGGACAAATTGAAAGAATAAAAATAAAACAATGATAATAAATAAAAAAACGAATAATTTTTTAGTTTTATATATTTTACTTTTACGTTCGTAAAACAAAAAAAGTTTCAACCATTACTAATATATCAAATTTGATAATCTTTCATAAATGGTTGAAATATATATGGGATGAAGCATGTGGACACAAACATGATCTTGCACAAAATGAGTGTTACGTTGTTTGGACGTATAAATAGACCGCCTGATGAGAATTTCTGACGAAGAAAATGTAATGTTCAAAATATCTATAAGAATTGATTTTGCAAAATCTAATTTCTCACTTTTTTTTGTGGTCACATTTTAAATTTTTGTGAGATATTTTATGTATTGTCTTTAATTATACTTATATTTATGATGTGTGTATATGTACTGACATCCTTTGTGTTTGTGTCTTGTCTTTGTGATGTTTTGTCTTTATGATATGTGAATTTACGTGTGGACATACTTGGTGTTCGTGTTTTGTCTTTGTGTTGTCTTGTCTTCGCGATATGTGAGTCTTTTTGTTAGCATGCTTGCTATTCGTGTCCCGATCTTTGTGGTGGGAGTGTACTTTGCGTATACTTATTCATTGCCTGCTCTTGATGACTTACAAGTAATGGTATAACGATGATGAATTCCTACCATTTCGGATAGTGTCAAATGTGTTACCTTGAGTTAAAGGTGGAGATTGTTGGACATTTGTTGACCCAACAAGAGAAGTAGCCCAACCCAAACCTCTCATCAACGAACCCTCTATATAAGATATTGTTTAGATTTCTTTATTTGTGAAAAAAATAAAGAGAAGTCCTTAGTGTAGTGTCTTAGGGTTGTGTCTTAGTGACAATTCTTTATTCTTCGAATAATTTTGGAATTTTTTCATCAACTTAGAGTCTAAGTGAGTGATTAGTTGGTTGTTTAGAGAGGTATTAGGAGGCTTAGGTGTGATATTGCTCCATTTGATCCAATTAGTGGATATTTGAACGAAATTGAATAATAAAAAAATTGAATCTAATTATGATAATAATAAGTGATGATTCTCAATATAAATGATATCAAGTATTTGTGTGATTTAGAGGGTCTCGAAATGGACGAAAATCTATCATTCTTATTATTAAATCATGTTTGCCAAGACAATTTGGGTAGAGTTGGGCGTCCATGTATATCACTTTGTTGAAGTCCTAATAAATTTGGATAAGTTACCAAATTGATGATGATCTATCTGAATGAATTTCTCTATACTGGTGATAAAGTCACATCACATTTATCAATAATGTTCGATCTCTTAAACATGCCTTTAAAAATTCATATATCTTTGTTCTAAAAATAAATAAGTTTGCTACGAGAATATATTTGATAAGTGTTAAAAGTCTATGCGACTTGGTTCATGATACCATGTTAAGAGTCTATGAGGTTTCACTCTAAAATCAAGGCGAATGATTTTTACACTCCACCAAGTGATAACGACACTCCACTTTCAATACAAAAGTTGATGAAAAATTATAAAAGAGTGGAGTGCAATAATCAAGAAATGGAGTGCAAAAATCATTGGCCAAAATCAATTGGCAATAAAGAGAGTAGCTCAAAATCTTATAGATTGACCCGGAAGTATATCGACTTCCGATGTGAAATGTGCATCTTAACAATAAGTGAGTCAAGTCTTATGATACTAAACATATATACAATAAAACTTTTATAAATTAATAATGTTGAAATCTTTCAAATTTATTAATTTAGAGATAGCCCAGGCCCCGGATCGTGAGGGGCCCAATTTTTTTTTAAAACTTTTTTGTTATAGGTTACTTTTATAAAAATTTTGTTTGATTTTTTTTACTTTTCAATTATCCATTTTATTGAGTCGATCGAATAGCCTAGTGGAAAAAGGCTTTTACTAGTGATTAGAAGGTCTTGGGTTCGAAACTCACATCATCGCTAATTTACAAAGAAAAAAAGTTATCCATTTTATTGAATCTAATCTTACTTACATTATATAATTTCTAATACAAAAAGGTGTATGCATGTGAATATTGAAAGTGGTCAGAGTTACAATTTAGCTTAATTGAATGTCTTTTAAGAAGTTAGGATAAGGAGTAATTTACTATTTTCGTTAATGGAGTAGTATATATTGCCATAATATTAACATGTTAAGTTAAATAACAACTTTCGATAAATTCAATTATATGTTTTTAGTGTTTAAAAGTCTTATATTGATTTATTTTTACAATATTTATAACTTTAATTTTTTTATATATAAAATACAAAAACTTAATTATTTTATATAAAAAACGCAATGAAAAAAAATTATAAGGGGGGGGGGGGCAGCCTTTCGTAGTTTCGCCCAGGGCCTCCAAAATGTCATGACTTGACCTATTTAAAGAGTTTTTGCATGAGATGAAGAGTTTTTGCATAAGCATATGTAGAGTTTAATGACATGAAGAGTTTAATGATTACTAGAATATATTCAATGTACTATCGTTATTGATACATTGAATTCTAATAAGTATATATTTGGGTACATTCATACAATGATCAATCAATGTGGCTATCATAATAAGATGGATATCAACAATCCAATGAATTATCCGGGTGAAAATGAAGCATGTTCAGAGGTGCAGAATATAGAAGAAATTGTGTCTACTAAAGAAAATTGTTATTTTATTTAAAACTTACAGTTGTACTTACGCATAACAATTATTGAGCTCTTAATACATTTTAACATCTTCCATGTCTGTTTTCTAATATGTATACCCTACGTTTAGAATAATGATAACAGACAATGTCTCCACTTGAAGACATAACGTGACCGTTATGTTATTCTCATTTATTGTCTAACTATGACAGTTATCAATGTGTAGTACATGGAGGTAAGCCTTTTGCAAAATCATTTTGTGCACGCCATGACTCTCATTCATAACTTGATTAGTGAAGGCACTTATGGTAATGAAATAAATGAGTGATTTACATATTATGCGCGCCTTATGTTCTTAGTACGAAAATAAATAACCCTCCTAAAGACCAAGGGGGAGAATGTAAGAATATAAATTTTAAGCATTATTACTTTAATAATATCCCCATTATGTTGGTCTTTAATAGGATATTTATGTTGCAAATCCGTTACGAACATTACAACCGTTACATAATCATTAGCTTTGATGGATGGTTAATATGACAATTATTTTGAGATGAAGGTCATTTCTCTACCTATAAATAATCTCATTTCTCCATCAAAAGGTGTCAATCTAAAACCTAAAGCAATAAAACATAAAGAATTTTATAGGTGAAGAGAAAGAAACTTTTCTCCATATCTTAAGGCGAGTTCTTGGAATCAACAACGCTTTCGGTCCAAAACGACTCATGTCAATTACGCTAAAGGTGTGTCAATTACATTGTATTATACATATATGTGATAATCATGTAATTCAAGATTTTGGGAATTATGTCATGTTTTTAATCATTTAACAGTTACTCGAAAGGAAGCACTTTTTGCGTCTATAGTAGTTTATATTACAATTCTATGGAAGATGAAGATGACATCATGTCTTTAGACCCTTCACAATTTTATGTTACAATTAGAAAATACAACACAGGTGCTAATAGATGCAATAAGGAAAATTATAGATGAACTCCAAAGTGATTTGAACTTTTAAGAAAAAATAAACTACTCTAGAGACATATTTTAAATAAATTGTAATAACATTATTTCAATTGTAAGGATTATTAATTTATAATTTTCGTGGGACCTTATATTATAAAAGAATTTTTTTAAAGTACTATCTTATTATTTTATCGATTTCGTTAATTTTTTTTTAAATAGCCCAAATCGGAATCGGATAAATTTATTATCTTAGAGAGATTATTAATTTATAGAGTATTAATTTATAGAAGTTTTACTGTAATTAGGCGTGGAGAAGTTTTGCTATTATTTTACCACAAATTATTAGCATAACGTTAAATGTACATTTAATTTCGTTATAAAACTGTTGACGGATAATGGGATTTTGTGATCCTCAAAAAAATATAGTTAGGAAACTGTTGATGGATAATGAGATTTTGGTTTTTAGCAGCCTAGATGTATTTGAGATGGTGAATGTACGAAATTGTCATGTAACATTGGTCTCATAGTTCCAAATTAACCCCCACAACCACAAACGTCAAATGTAGATTCAATTTCGTTTTAATATAAAAGCAATCTCGAAATATCACATTATATCATATTTTTAAGCACTTTTTAAATATATAACTAAGAAGATGTACTTAAAACATTAATTAAAAATTAAATAAAACCTCACCACTCAATCCTCAACACCCCCGTCATCCCCAACTCTGCCTCACTCAGTAACCACCACTCCACCAGTATATCCTCCACCGGGTCAAACACCTCGGCTTCCACGTGACGTGGTCCACGGCTATCGGCTCACAGGAGCCACAAAGTTGGCTTTAGTCTGCCAATGGCAGGAATGGAACCATTTGCTGGAAGTAGACGAGCCAAAATCAAAGCAGAACATTTCTGAATGATCCTCAACAAGTTAAAGGAGCATTTGAGAATGCTAAAACAACGTTTAACACACACAAACAGCGACATAAACACAATGGAAATGTTTTTGAATTAATCTAATATACACATTTGTTCATAACCCAATCTAAACTACACATAACGTTCAAGAATTTCTTTCGACAATTTCCAACTTGTCAAGAAGAAAAACTACACCATCTGGTTTAATTCTCTCCCAATAACTAAGGCATTCAATCCAGTGGAAGTGAAGTTTAAGGAACTACTTGAAACAATAACAGTTAGTTTGGCAATTTAAAACTTGGTGAAAAATAAAGAACAAGTAAAAGTCCAATAATATGAAGTACTAGACTGATTCACTTCGAAAATGTATCGTCTTCATAACATAGCTCTCTTGCTGAGCTGCTACAATCAATTAAAAAATTCAGCTTTACATATTCCGTAAAATTGGTTGCCTGCCTAGTTTGAGCCTGAGGATTCTCTTTAGCTACACAATAATACCATTATGTAGTTAGGAGTCTAGACAAAAGAGGAAGAGGATCCAAGCATCCAGCAACCACAAAAAATATCAGCAGACCAATACATTTGAACATTAGCCATACTAGCTGTTCAAAGTGGACAGCATCCCTCCTGTTGCAGTCGGAACCACCACCTCCCAGCCAGGCCCTTTAAGAGGAAACAGCTCGGTGGATGACTTGCCTTTAGCCTCCAAAGGGGATACATTAATCAAATCACTGCGGTCCAAAACCCTTTCAAGATCTTCATCACTGATGTCTGTTTGTACCCATTTATCTTCTTCTGCATCGTCATCACGTAGAAGAGCTAGCAGATCTTCTTCCTGGAATAATGCAAATTCATATTGTTTCATTGGACAGATTTATTAATATCTGTATATCATAATATTCAAAATATACTGTTTTTTTCGGCCCAGCAGTGATTTTTTTGAACTTTCACCATACATGTATTGTATTTGAGATATATAAACAACTAACCAAGAGATTATTGAATGCAAGTAATAGCCTTATGCAAAAGATGGGATGATGATGACATCCCTTCATCATTAATATGAATGTATCGTGAAGTGCAAGAATCCAATACTCCATCATAATTTAAAATACCATGCATCTCATATAAACTATAATTCCGTAGTGTACTAAATCATCAATATTAATCAACCAGTACATGCAACTGCAGCATGGATAAGTTGAATTGATATGTTTGAAGTGATAAAGTTACATGAAAATGCCTGGTTTATAGAATTTATAAATTTCTTCAACAGAAAGTTACCCCCGATACTTGTTATAAGTTAGAAATCCCGAGCCTCTTAAGACAGTTAAACAGAAACGAATTTTAACAATGATACAAACCTCTAAAACATCAGCTTCAGTTTTTCTTTCTTGCTTGAACTCTCCTTTACCAATAACAACATGTTCAAGCCTCAACTTGCTGAAAGCTCTTTTAAGAATCCGACCCTGATACAAGATACATTACCAGGCTGCTCAGAAATGCACATCTGTAAATATCATTGAAGAAGATTGTCCTGTTCAAGTTCTAGAATACCTCTACGGACTGAGCAGTTGCCAACCTGTAGACATGAACAGGCTTTGTTTGACCTATTCTGTGACACCGATCCATAGCTTGTAGATCCATTTGAGGGTTCTGTGACACAAATGCAGTCTGTTGAACAACTTGAAAGCTAATATAACATATATTTAACATTTTTGCGAAGAGGCTCATTAATATAATCTTAAACGGTGACTAGTTTTACAGGTGTACAAAATAGAGGCAATAGTGGAAGAAGATATCAAGACAGTACCCAATCACTGTCATAGAGAATGCAAGTATCAGCAGCTGTAAGATTAATACCAAGCCCACCAGCCCTAGTGCTGAGGAGAAATATTCTGAAGTTACTGTTTACATCATTGAATTCTTGAATCTGTTGACATAATTATGGAGAAATTGTCAGCTACTCCGTCAATATTAATATATAAATGTAACAGAATTCATGCACAACAATAGACAAATCACATGAAGAGAGGCAACACAAGTGTAAATGGGTAAAATAGATCATTTTGGGAAAGCAAGGATAGAAAATTGAGAGATGCTCCTATAATTTAGAAATTTGCAGCTTAGTTGCTCCTGCAACATTAAAATCAATTGTTATACTTAACAGAGAATGTTCAATATGATAAGGGTTAGAAGCCTTGACTTCTTTTTCATAAAGTTCAATTTATAACATCAGCAAGGCCTGGTGCTCCAAATCATTTTAGAAAACTTGAGTCTAGATCCCACAAATAACATTAAAAAGAAACCCAGCAAAAGCTACTTCCACGTAACAATAAATTACCTGTCTTCTACGTTCATCCAATCTCACACTTCCATCAATCCTACAAACTTCAAAACCCCTCTCGCTAAAATAATAATCCATTATGTCCAGGATCTTGGTCCATTGAGAAAATATAAGCACCTGTCATACTCATACCAAACAAAAATTAATATCACTTGGGGGTCATATTGTGTATCCGTTGCAACATAAACAAGATAACAGCTGACTCACTTTGTGCTTCCTCGCAAAGAGCTTAGCAAGTATTTTATCCAGAAGTCGGAATTTTCCACACTGCGCAACAATTTCTTCTACCGGAGGGTATAAGCCTGTTAAACAATTAAAAAAATGAGTATATACAATGATAACTCTATCACGCCAATGTGATGTACATACAGAAACACTTACTAGAATCAGCAAAAGCAGCTTCCAAGAGATCAGGGTGATTGCAGTTCTTCCTAAGTTGAACCATCACGTTCTGAAGCTTTCCTCTCATACGAGCTGGCATATAAACGAACTTTCATGAACAAAAATAGGGAGTGGCTAACAAACTGGAATAAAAGAGGGTCACAGGACAAGAGCCAAATCTCTCTGGTCACACAAATCAATTTAATCAATTATGTGTTTGCTTAATCCAACTATAACATCAATTGGAGAGCTCCCACGGAGAGAAAATGACAGCAAAGAACTGACTTTATGATCTCATCTTTACAACAGATAGCAGCTCATATAAAATTGAACTCAATCTCAACCCCATAATGGGTGACTTACAGCTGAAGGGAACTCATTTGCTAATAAAAGAGAAGGGATAATTTTACCATGGCCAACATTCTCTTTCAAGTAGTCCTCCAGAGTCCTGTTAACAAGATGATCCTGATATTTCTTTTGATGGTCGGTCATAGTAGCATACAATATAATTTCTTTTTTCCGGGGGAGCATGTGCTCAACATCTGCTTTCAATCGACGAAGGAGAAATGGACGTAATATAGCATGCAATTTTGCAACGACCTGTAATTTGAAGGATTTAAAGAAAAAAAAGAGTAAGAAAACATGTATCAATGGCTAAATAACTATGCTATTCAGTCTCGCACTAACTTGAGCGCGTCTTTTCTCTTCGACTTCTTCATTAACAGCATCATTAGTGCTCTTCCCAGAGAAATTGAACCTAAACACAATACAAACGAAATAAGTTAAATGTAGATATGTATTGCCAGCTGCATAACAATCCATTGCATACTAGTATCTTACGAGCACATGCTACATAAGAATACAGATTTAGAAACTTGAATCTTTATAGAATTTTTACTAACAATTGATTTGTGACCCACACCTTTGAAGTATTAATCGAGAAGATAATTAGTAACAAAATACTTTTAAGCATACTATTATTTTCAGATGAACAGGGGGAAAAAGTAGCAAAAGAACACTATGATAAGAAACATCTACTAAGTCGTCACTGATCTTTGGATACCAACTTACTTTCCTATAAAAATAATTAAAGATTAAAGATGAATACAACCTTAAAAAATTAATGTATTTTGAGTATTAGCAGACAAATGTATGTACAAATGCAATCTCAATCAAGACAATCACTTAATTTTGATCTTTTTCATGACTGGAAGTGCCAACTATAAGAAAAAGGAAAAGAGTGATAATGGAGTGCAAACACTACCAACACCATTTTGCTAGGTAATCAGCATCACAGCTATCTAGGAAGGCTGAAGCAGCATTAGTTATAATGTCAAAATATTAAGCTAATCTATGCGTATACTCCCTCCATCTCAATTTATCAAGACATTTTTAATGTTGGGAGAAAAAATTGGTGTCCCGTTTCTGAGATGAAGGAAACTTTGAGAGATAATTTAAAACTTACTAAAATGTGGGCAAAAGTATGTGTTCATAGTCCATACCCCATACATAACGGGGGAAAAGTAATTTTTTAACATTCAAGCAACGGCAGAACCTAGAACTGACCAAGATCAAGAATATTAAGAAAAATAAATGCCTATAAATATGAATTAAAAAATGAAGTTACCATGACTCAAATTCCTCATGCGATGAGAAAATATCAGGCAAAATAAAGTTCAGCAATGACCAAAGTTCTGCCAAGTTGTTTTGTAGAGGTGTCCCAGTAAGGAGAAGTTTATTCTCAGTTGGTAATAACTTCAATTGCTTTGTTAATTTGCATTGGGAGTTTTTTAGCCGGTGCCCCTTCAAGACAAAATAGTATTACTATGAGAATTAGAGAATCAAAACCAAAATAGATAATTCAACAAATGATAATGTCAACAAAAGTTTCAATAAGAACATCAAACTGCACTTGCCTCATCAACCACAAGATACTTCCAGTTGTAATGCCTCAGATGTTTCCTTGCATCACTTAACGCAATCTCATAAGACGTGATGATGATGGGAAAATTAGGACCAACTGTCCTTGGCATATGCTTGCTCCTGATTCTATCCCTTTCCTTCTTATCACCATGGTAAATAATAGCATTTACGGTGGGAACAAACCTTTCATAGTGTAAATGCATGTCTGAGATTGCAAGCTTATTGAAATAATAGACCCAGGAAAACCGAAGTATAAATTACCGTGTTATCTCATTCATCCAATTCGAGAGAGTAGAAAGAGGTGCGATGACCAGATAAGGTCCATCTAACCCATTTCCTTTTAAATGAGCAAGAAAAGCAATAGTTTGTATCGTCTTTCCAAGCCCCATTTGATCAGCGAGAATTCCATTAAGACCATTTTGCCACAGTGAAATCAGCCATTTGACTCCTTTGATTTGATAAGACTTCAACTTTCCACCAGTCAACAAAGGCACAAGTTCAGACTGCTCTTTCTCAATTTTCTGTTCCTCTGTAAGAGTTAAGTCTTCAGAAGAAGCTCCCTCTTTCGATCTTGTAAGCATAGCTGCAACAGCCCTCTTTGCCTTGGTCTAGTAAAATAGGAGAAAAATATGGGAAGGGGGTTGACTACGTCAGTAGTGAATGTAGAGCCAGAGGATACATAAATTAAAAAGAAAACAACAGATATGTTAACATGGTAGAAAATATTCCAAAGCAATTTAAGAAAGAATTTCCAATCATCTCATGAGAAATTCAACAAAGAGAGTTCGCAAATAAACACAAAAACAGCCATAGTAAAGGTCCAACTTTATATGCATTGAAAAGTGATGAGAGGAAAAATGTCAAAAGGTACTATCTGACCATCAATTACATATTTAGACAAAAAGAGACAAACAAGATCATTTACATTGTTGCGTTTTGCAGCAGCCTTTCTTTTTGTACCACGGCCAGTTTTTCCCTGTGTAACAGTTCCCCCATCGTCCTCAACGCCATTCTAATTGTCACAAATTAAATGTAAGCAGACGCTAAATACATTTTCTAAGATAGGATGCACAAAAAATCTTTGGATATAAGAAATACCGTCGTAATGTCATCCATTTTCTCAAGCAGAAACTCGGAGTACAATTGAGTTTGAGTTAGAAGCTCATCAAGCTTAGTAAATTGGGTATCGTCCAACTCAGGTGCTTCCTTTGGCTCACTCTCTTCATCCTTCACCACACGCTCTTTCAATAGTTGCTCTTCAACCTCTGCCATAACTTCTGTAATAAGAGAAGCATCTCCATTTTTCGCATCCAGGATTACATCACCCTCCCCTTCAACACTTACTCCCTCCTTGGAGTTACAATCCTGACCAACACAACAGCGCAAATTGGATTAAAACAACCACAAAATATTCAGTAAACTTCATTTACAAGACACTTATAACATATAGGAAGCTCCTGCAACCATGGTAACCTTCTATTTCCAGATAAATTAGGGCGTCAGAATTATTAGGTAACAAAATAAATTACAAGACACTTATGACAAAGTGCTGCATAAGCTCATAATATTTAACCTCAACACTTAGATGGAAAAAAGATTGTGGTATCTTCAAGAAAACAATAAGTAAAAGGGAAGGTACAGTTCTGCATTTAGATCTTGTCATTATATCTCATTCAAATTCAAGACAACTTTACGTAAGTAGATTATACACGCGCAGAATTTGAATATATTATACTCATTCCACTTCAAAAGGTTGTCCGGTTATGAATATTGATGGTTGACGTTCTAAATTTGGAACTCAGAATATTATTTTTAAACATTTTGAAAATGTATATAGTTAAAGTAGTTTACTATTAATATAATCACTTTCGTATGTATCATTTCACACTGCAAAGTTTACTGATTTCGACCACATAAAAATCAAACATGAGAATCTTTTTGGGATTGAGGTAGTATGTTATACCCTATAAAATCAAAAAATTACTTTTGTCCTCTTCTCACTTATATACTAAAATTATACTACAAAGTAAAATAAACGAACCAGAATGTTTCAAAATATCTGCATAAAATTAAGAGAACTAACGATAAACAAATACAAATTACACACATTAACAAAAAACTAGATTAATAAAACAAAAATATAATATGAAAATATGAAAATAGATTAATAAAAAAAATATGAACAAAATCAGACCTCTTCTTCTTTAAGAACGGAATTTGGCGAATCAGCAAGCTCTCCATTCTTCACTTCAGCAACTACCGCCATTTTCCCAAACCCTAGCGGCTCCCAAAAATTGCACAAAATAATTAAACCAGATTTACACAAAAATGAAGAACCCTAACTCAACCATCACATTACCAATATAAAAGAATAATAACATATAAACAAAAAATAGATATTCACAAAAACACTCACGTTTATGGGATTACAGGTAGTTTGATTTAATCTTTAGATGGAAAGTGGACAATTGAAATGGGACGTGTGAGAAAAGAATGGGATTTCAGTAGCTAGTGAAAACTGAAAAGTGTTGTCTTCTTTTGATGAATTTATTAGACTATTTTTTGTTTTATATTTAATTTTTAAATTTTAATTATATGAGAGGTTGTACCAAAATGTTGGAAGGGCGGGAAAAGTGCAAGCCTTCATGTTTGTCCATTAATTACCTAATACGATTTTCACTTACTGTTTTTGTAAACAGAAAAATTGTACAGCTTTAATTGATATATTTAATTTAATTTTTTATATGAATAAATTATGTTATTGGCAAAGTATATTGTAATACTTATCTGTTATACACACACCCAAATAGTGGGTTATTGTAGCAGTAAATGACAATTCTGCTCTCCCTATTTGGAAGTGTAGTAGTTGAGGAAATTAAATAGGGGGGCAAAATAGTCATTCACTGCTATAGTAATCCACTATTTGGGTGTGTGTATAGTGGATCCCATTGTAATAGCATATTTGTATATATATTTATTTCAAATATAACTTTCTTATTTTGTTCTTATTTTCATAGTGAACATTTATGACCATTTTATACGATCAATCGCATGAGTCATTTATTTGTCATATATATGATTACTCGACTCATTTGTTCGGTTACTTGAAACAAATTGTTCAATGTGGTCCCAACTTAGAATGTGTATGATACTAATGTATTGTGAATGGGTTGCGATTAGATAATTTTTTTATTGGAACCGATCCGAACAGAACCGGCGGTTCTTTTTGTCGGTTTTTAACCGATCGGTTCGGTTTCTGTTTTTTTTTTTTTTTTTTGAAAACCGATTGGACCGGTTCGGTTTCGGTTTTCGCTAACCGAAAATAGTCCGATCCGATAATAGTTAAAAAAAAAATTAAAAAATTATGATACTCCTTATAATTACATTAAATAAGATCAGAGTAGTCATATATGAAGCTTTTCGGGGTTGATCCTATGGCTCTCAAGCAGCATTTTGCAAGTGTGATTTCCGTCGTGTAGTCTCATGAGTTGTAGGTTCATTTAATAGCAATTTTGCAATTCATGTTTCCGGATGAGAGATAAACAAATGAAGAAAATCTTATTTTGGTGATTTCACATCTGTATTTCTTTTCTAAAATGATGTAAGGGGTGATGGTAGTAGTGGAGTGGAGGTGAGAGTAAGGCTTTAAGGTTGAAAATTATGTTTATTTTTTATATAAAAATTTATCTAATTAAATATTTGTTGTTTAGAAAATGACCCCAGAAAATGTTATATAAACTTAAAATTCTTGTCTTACCCTTTAGTATACATGTTAAATTGAAGTTTGTGCGCCAAAAATATTTTTTACCCAAAGTTCAGGGTCCAATTGGAATGTCCAACACTCTATATGATTATTTTAAATGATAATTAAAGTTTAAATGCGTATGAAAAAAACTCTTTTAATATATTCCGCCTTCCAACTTTTTTGCTAAACTACCGTGGTGAAAATGAACAAAGTGCCCCTTACTAAATTGAAAACATGGTCAAATGTGGAGAAATTTGAAAAAATAACACTAGTCAACATAATGAAATGAAAAATAACACATTAGTTTTTATTTGCTATAAATACCATCTCAAACCTAATATGGTTGACCATTGAGTTACCCATTCCAGATCTAGAAGATGGTTGGTGTTCTAGAGAGGTTTTTTAGTAGATTGAATGTTTAGAGAGAAAGGAAATTTGATAAATGAGATTGAAAGTTTTGTTCTCATCAATTTAAATGGGTATTTTAGTAAATTAATATGGAGTACTGTATTTAAATGTACCGTATTTAGCATTACCTTAAGGAATTTTTAAGGAGGGGCAAAATAGTACTTTTAAATTTTTATTTATAAAAAAATATATGTGAAATGACTAGTTTGCCATTAAAAAAGTCAACGGTGACCGAATTAGTTGACTAATCATTGTTAAATCAATCTAATTCCGCTTAATTCACTTTTATATCAAACCATATCTTGCTTAATCGAAAAAATAGTTATTAAATTCGATAAACCTTATTCGACCCCCTCTAAGGTTAACATACTTTCTCTTTCTCTTTACTCTTCCTCATTATCTCGACCAAACCCCAACTACAATCATCATTTTCTTTTCTTTTCTTTTCTCCTTCACCCAACCCTTTAAGCCGCCCTAGTCACTACCCAATCGCCCACCTTCAATACTTGCAGCCGCCTTCATCGCTTCCCCATTAATCCTCGATCTCCTGAGGGTTACCAAGTCATTTGTTGTAATACTATCAAACATTGAAAATATTTGAACCAAGTCACCAACCTTATCACCAATGTTGCAAATAAGAGACCATGAGAGTATTGCCGTGCAACATCCTCGACAGACTCAAATGTGCCCAATTTCACATCTAATGGATCTAAGAAGATTCGATTGCACGATGCTTGGTCTTTGATTCTATGGTTTGAAGGAGCATTTAGTGAATTTGGTTTTTCCTTTTTATCTTGAAATATTATGCTCTCTTGATTTTGAACTCTGTTTAGTTTAATCCGAGAATTAAAAAACAATGGAAATGGAAAGAAGGCTAAGAGGAAGAAAAGAGGCACCAACCTTGAGCCCCAATAGTTCAATTTTTTATACATATGTACTTCTGGACTTACCCTTTTAAAAAATGAAATTATGTGGGACAACTTGAAAAAAATAACATATTTTAATCTCTCATTTAAAAAGATAACGTTTTAGGGGCAATTTGAAAAATGAGGAAATGTAGTCTCTGTGTCTAATGTTAGCCAAACTTGAGGGTATTAAGACTCAAATATTAGGCTCCAAATATGATTCGCCCAACAAGCAATATCTTAAATTATATTGTCAATGATGTACAAAATATAAAAATGATACTTCATTACTCTAATTTCAAATATATAGTCGGGACGAAAATAATTTCTGGACTTTTACATAAGCCACTGAAATACAATGCGAAAGTCTTACATAACATCATCCAGACATGAAAGTATATATCTATCTGAGATGTATTGACTTGTGACTGACAAATATCACCCAGAGTGTTGTTGCTTATGGGTAATCAGTAACGTCATCATATCAACCCAAAAGCTGGATTGAGGATATTCAGAAGGATGGAGAAAAGGGAGATTATTGATAAAGCAGGGACGTATCATGCTACGAAAAAGTAGATTTTTTTTAAGTAATGATGATGCACATTTTAATGCATCAACTACAAACCATTGAAACAATGCATACCACCAAACTAATGTACAAGTTATTATGCGCGGGGTATAAGCCATAATGAACATGCGTGAAACATGAAAACGAGTGTACAACATATTATGCACGCGGTACAAGCATGCTTGTAAGGTGCACGGGCGTTAATGTGACCACCATGCATGCATCACTCGTGCAACAACTTTTATAGACTAACTATAATATTTATTTGTTTGAGATATAACATTTCTTTTTTTGTTTTCTTATTTCAAATGAAATGTATGACTAGAAATTTGGAAGAATTCCACATATTTGACGAGAAATTTGGAATAATAGCACATGTTAATCAAGTATTAAACAAAATAACACTTGTTGGTTTTCTTTGCTAAAATAACACATCCCTCATATAAAATGACAAAACTAAGTTTATTTACTTTATTCAATCTTTGTCTTAACATCCCTAGTATATATGAGTATCTACTAGTGTATAATGATGCCTACATATGTGCACTGATGCTTTTAAGTGCATATTGGTGTTTATAAGTGTCTACAGAAAAACAAAAAATCATAACAAATAATGATATAAACAACAAAATCTTAAACAAGACACATCAGAAAATTAAAATAAATAACCATATACTCGCAATTGAACTTGAAACCTAATTATTTAACAAAAAAGTTACACATATTGTGCACATTGCTAGAAACCCCAATTCTTATCCAATTAAGCCTAAAAGGCATAAAATTCACTCAAAACGGAGAAAAAGAAGTACAAAACTCCAAAAGTTCACTCAAAATATAGAAAATTAAGAGAAAAAATGTAACATATTGAAGCCAAAACATAAAAAAAATTTATCGTAAATTAGCGATGAGGTGAATTTCGAACCCAGGACTTTTTGGTCACTAACAATAGCCTTTTCCACTAGGCTATTCGATGAACTCAAAGCCAAAACATAAAATTGAAGCAATAAGTTAAGCAAAAAAGCGCAAGAGTTTCTTGGTTTAAACTCAAAAAGTTTGAATATTTATGCAATAAATGGCTATGAAAAAGGTTTGATGGTTTAATTTTAGAGAGAAGATGGGAGGGGGTTAGGGGTTAAGTTTTAGAGAGATAAGTGAAATTGGAAATTGAGAAGGAAGAATGTAGTATAATGATACTTGTTTTCAACTTGAGGACAAGTGGGTGTAATTTAGGGGGTAATGCTAAATACAGTACTCCATATTAATTTACTAAAATACCCATTTAAACCCACGGGTTGCCCTAGTGGTTAGGGTGTATGCAGATTGCTCCAATTGGCATGGGTTCGAACCGCGCCAGCGGCAGTTTGGGAGTTTTATCCCAGGCTAAGTGCGCAGCGTAGACATGCCTCCATACACTCTGGTCCTAGGATCGTACCGTGATTTACACCCTTTCAAGCTGTGGGTTCGGCGTGAGGGGGCGCTTAATGTGAGGGTGATCACATTTTGCTCCAATGAATATACATGTAAACGCCTTCCAAACATTTGATATATCTTCAACTTATTCATGAGATATAACAGGCATCTGTCTCTTCTGGTGGTGATCATCATCTAGACCATTTCCATATATTTTATCTTTTGAAATTTTGATGGTGAAATCACTCGATCTATAATAGTTCTTCAGGAACATCACTCTAATTTGAGTGTCTATAATTGTTTTATTACTTCAATACTATCTTAAGGTCAGAAAAAAATTATTTGATAGTGAACTTCTAGTTCGTATTATCCCTTGAACTTATAGTTAACATTTGTTCATTTTGAGAATCCTATAATATAGAGATATTTAATTTCAAGATATTTTATTTTTTAGTTGTATATTCTCTTCAACATATTGATATATCACAATGCAAAACTAATTCATAAATTGGTTCCAATTTAACATTTCCATCTATATAGATGTTTAATCTTATTATAATTAGGGTTAATGACACAATCGTCATTCCATCATGCATGTTTCGTTTAAACATTTTTTATCAGTCATATTTTAATATCATGTATCGGTTGGTTCTGGGTTAAGTTCTTCGTTAACCCAAAATATAATTAGCTATATATTCATAACATAATTAGCTATAAATTCATGATAAATCCTTGTTAGCTATAAATTCATGATAAATCCCTGGATAAAACCATTGATTGGAATTCAAAGTGTTGGAAATGTTTATTTATTTCACACTCAACAACTATTATAAGAGATCAATATATACTAACTTTACAATGAGAATCAATAATAACTACTAAACCTTGATACTTGAAATAATCATGCTTGGACATAAAATTGAAACATCTGTAATTAACAGACTCAACCGAATAGACAACATTCATTTTATTAACATTAACAGATGATGATAGTCTTCTGCCAAACACTTGAATTGAAATTCGGGATTCTCACGGACGATGGTACTCATCTGGAAAACACCTAATTGGAAACTCGTCATGAATAATGAATATGATGCCTTAATTGAGAATTAACGTCTCGTTCTCCGAATATTAATATTATTCTCTTTACGTGGTTTTTTCGTCATAAATTGAATTTTGATGGCTCTTTTCGTCGTTATATGGTTTGTCTTATAGGTGATGGAAAAACTCAGCAAATGGACATTGATTGCAGTGAAACTTTCAGTCTTGTTGTCAAACCTGCAACTATGCACTGTTTTGATTCTAGCTCCTTCACATTCTTGGCACTTTCAATGATTTGATGTTAAAAAAAATTTCTTCACGATAACTTGAATGAGACTTTATATATGCATCAACCATTAGGTTTTCAGGATTCTAATCGTCCAGATCATGTTTGTAAGTTATCCAAGTGCTTATATGGTCTCAAAGAGACTCCTCGAGCTTGGTATCAACGATTCACTGACTATGTTTCCTCTGTGGGATTCATTCACATCAAATCTGATCACTTTCTCGTCATTTATTGGAAGGGAACTGATACAGTTCATCTCCTTCTTTATGTTGATAATATTATACTCATGCCTTCTCAGAGTCTTTACGTAGGTCTCATATGTCTATGTTGAATGCAGACTTTGCTATCAAAGAGTTGGGAAAATTTAGTTATTACTCGGGCATATTTGGTCGGTTTGAAATATAAGTGATCAAACTGATATTTTTTGCAAACGTAAGTGATGTCAGAAGCTATTTACCTTTATTTTATTGTAATATTCATCAAGAATTATATTATATCAAATATGTCCAAATATTACTTAAATAATGTTTTATATTTTCCACTCGAACTAATGTGAAACATAATTGAAAAATAGCGCACATTTGTTGTCCAGGTCAATAATTTAATAACTGACCGAGATAAATAAATTCAATGCATGTAGATTACATGTCAAGAATACGAAATGAAGTAAATAAACACAATTATCACGATTCACCCAAACCAAACAAATCATTAAAACTTGTGCATAATAAATACTTGACATATTGAAGAAGGAAAGGTCCAAGTTGGACCAAGTCCATTTCACTATGATTTAGACCACCCACAGCAAGAGGTTTTTGTGGGTGTTTTTTGAGGTTCATCTCATGCAACAAGGTTTAATTGGGGGTTCAATTTATTTGGGGTTCATTCAATAAATCAGATTTATTGAGGGTTTATGTGGGACCCGCGCGCAAAAAGCAGCCAATGGGGAGCTGCCAAGCAGCCCCCTGCAGATTGCGTCAGGCGCGTGTGGCTGGCAGCGCCCCATTGGGTGCTTTTCACTTTTTTTTTTTGTTTCCCTTATTTATTAAATGTGTATCTAAGCAATAATTCATTAAAATAAAAAAATAAAAAATATATCAAAATTTTTTATTTTTCGAGATCTATAAATAGAGGTCAAGTTTGCTTCATTTGGACACCAAAAAAAAACAAGTTTACACCTTTGTCTAATCCATCTTTGCAAAAAAAAAATTCTTCAAAATTAATTAATTCTTCAAAAAAAAAAACAAGTTTTATTTAATTATTAATTTTTATTGTAATGAATTAATTAATTATAAATAAATTAAATATTAACTATAATATTAAAAAAATAATAAATATAAAAATTATAATTTTAACGATAACATATGTATAAATAATGAGATAAGTAAATATATGGTGGGGTATATGATGAGGTGATGTGGAAGGGAGAGAAAGTGAATAAAACCCTGAATAAACCCTTGCAGTGGAAAGTGGAAACTGACTCCTATTTGAGATTTAAGTGGGTTAAATGCTAACGTAGCACTGAATAAAGTGGATTTTTTGGAGTTTATTGTGTTTCTTGTTGAGGATGGTCTTATACAACATACACTGATACAAGGCGGAAATAACGCGCAAGGATCGAAAGCTTAAATGCAATCAACTACAGTTTCAAAATTCAAAAAGAGGTAAATCAACACCGTTGATAGAGGCACGCAACTGTTCATCTGGACCATCTAACGGCTGCATTTGAATCACTCAGACAATTGAAGCTCTATTTTATAATATCCGTTTGGTCTCAGTTGTTATACACACGCCCAATTATTAATTTCAATCCATAATAATTGTAATTTAGAATTTGATTTTTGTGAAATTGAATTTTACAATCAATTACTATTTATTATTTATTCCAAAAAGTATAAAATTTATAAAGTTAGATTCATATATTAGTTACTACTCTCTCCGTCTTTCTTAACATATTGATTAGCAACAACTTATTTTATTAAGGATATGAAAAATATAACTATTTTGTCCTCATTTTGTAGGAATTAAGAAAAAAAAAATGTGAGTTCAAACGCCTACTACTTTATTAAGGATAAAATAGAAAAAAATGTCAAAAAATCACAATGAAAACTTAAATATTATGATAAAAAAAATACAACTTTAACCTAAACAATATGTTAAAAAAGAAGAAGAAGCATTTATGGATATTCCAAAAAAATAAAATTTATATGGTTGAACTAGACCTTTAAAGTATTTTCATAATATTAATTATTTTTAAAAATATAAGAAGAGAATAGTTAAATGTTAAAGATTTATCTCAACTAACGAGAAATACAATTATTTTGAATTAGAGAGAATACTATTTCTCAAGAATGAAAATACTATTGCCTCCTATTTACAAGTATAATTTGAAAAAGTTTCAATTATGGACAAAATAATAATTTCACTTCTAACAAAACACAAAACACTATCCTCTACGAACAATCATTGTTTTTCAATGATCTTTCCGCTAGTCGCTCGACTATGATCATGATACGGAATGTTGGGGTGTGTATTAGCGTTTCCCATATTTTAGATACGAATTGGACCTTGAAGAGAGTAGCCCAAGGCTACATAGGAGTCCAGACCAGGACCACAACAACACAATTCTTCTTCACTATAACTTTGGTTGGAGTGTTTGATCGATCGAACCATATGAAGCAGAGTGGTCATCTCCTGGTTATATCAAGGGTCAGAATTGCATACCTGCAAACTGCACATCTCAATTTCAATTTCTCATTAAAATGCCACAAAAAACAATTGCACGTGCCAACATTACTACTACCCTTACCAAGACGACACCGAATCATACCCAAAACACCCAATAGATAATATACTAACCAAACTCTTCTGCTCGAGTTAACCATTCCAACTTCATTTCTTATTAAATTACTCATCAGGTCCCCCCCCCTGAAGTATAATTCATCCAGGAACTGAGTTCCCAAGCGAGTTCGAGTGTCGAACTCACTCGGTATCATCATTATCATTCATCAGCATAATTCGTAACTACCATTTGAAAACTCAGATTAAACGGCTACTATAGGTATAGTTAGTTGTATGAGCAAAGCGGGAAGGATTAAAGCAACGACCTTTCAAAACATTTAAAGATGATGGATCATTTAACCATTCCAACTACACATTGTTCCCTCCAAATGTTTTCCCACCAACAACCCAGTTTCCCAACAGTCTATTAAACCAGCTAACCCCATACAACCTTTCTTCAGGGAACGCCATTTCACCGTCTCCTCTTGGATGACTCGCTTTCTCCGGCTGTGTCTTCGTCACTACTGTCTTCTTCGTCTCTCTTCCGTTTCTGAGCCGATGGGGGTTCTGGTACCTCCTGAACTTCACCATCCTCGTCGTCGTCATCTTCGTCTTCAACTGCATCCAACGAAACTATGTCGTCTTCTATTCCATCCTCCATAACACTACTGCTGGCCCTCCCTCCCTGATCCACTGGTTGAACCAGAAATCCAGAGTCATTATCCTCGTCCTGAAATTACCAAAAACAAGGAAACTTTTAGCTCCAGGAAAGGCAAAAAAGAGCAAAAATGGGAACCAAAAACATGATGCAGAACAGATCATAATAGATGCAGAACAAAAATGAGTACCAAAAACATGATGCACAAAAAAGAACACAAATATGTAAATAAACATGTAGGACATAAACAGAAAGGAAGATTAATCAATAATTATAAGACCACATTTGGCAGAATCTTAACCATAAGAAATTATAAAAATTGTAAAATTTCATGCTTTAGTATACAATACTACTGCAACGATAGTTGTTTCAAACTGTTCACCCGTGAAATTTCATAAGCTTGAGATATAATCCCACAATATTGTTTTCCTACTTTAAAGCTTTTTTACTTCTTTCTATAAACCATACCATCACTTACAAATCTGGAGTTAAAATCCCACAATAGATCTTTTACTTTTGTGTCAAGTCCTCCTAAAAACAACCCACCTTTCACAGGGAGCAGGGAAGAAGTTCACCTTAATAATTTCCTTTTCTGCTGACCACAGCCAGGAGAGAATGTATAACACAACGAAAAGCAAACTGGTAAAGGAAGTATCTTGAGACACAATCAGTAACAAAAATTCAAAGATTTGAAACAAGAAAATACATTAATAAGGAATATCATACAGTTCAGTAACCAAGAGCCTTATACAGCGGTTGTAACCTAAACCTCAATTACGAACTATCATGAATATGTGGTATTAAGAGAAAATGTGTTCTATTTTACAATTTACTTAACATTTGATGTCAAACAAGAATAACATCAATAAGCAAATTGACTATGAGGCAAAATGCAGGGAAGCAGATGATTCCCAGAATTACAGCAATTGCAAAGAGACAAAATTCTTTATATGAAGCTTCATAAAGCCGCATTCTGGATTATAGTACAACCAAAAAGGTATACTCCGTAAATAAATTTGTTTTAGTTAATAAAAAATATAAGTGGTATAAAGCTTACCCACTTTAGTGGGATAAGGCTTGGTTTAGTCTTACAAGTGGTAAAAAACGTCTATGATGCAGAGACAAAACCTTAACAGATCTATAGGCAATTTCTATCTAAAATAACAGATAGATTCACTATCATAAATATAATCAATTATCTTAGAAACCAAGACAAAAAACTAGCAACCAAAATCAATCAAGCATATCTGCACACAACATATGGATAAATTAGCACCTACTATCAACAACATGTCCATAACACAAAACCAAATTATGACACCAAAAAAGCAGATATCACTACCTCATCCTCCGCATCATCTTCATCATCAAAATCAACACCTTCCTCAATACCCAGCTCCTCTTCACCTGTCTCTCCATCGTCATCCTCATCAGCATCATCTTCACCCTGTTCGTGAGCATCTATCTCTCCTTCTGTGCTAACAAGCCTCCCCGAACTTCCTGGCTCCAAGAACTCCCCCTTATCATTATCCACTTCCTCATCGTCTTCATCGTCATCGTCGTCATCCTCATCTTCGTCTTCATCATCATCGTCGTCATCCTCATCATCCACCCCATCTTCCTCATCATCACTATCCTCAATATCATGTACCTCCACTACATCATCTTCCTCATCCACCTCCTCCATAAAATCATCATCTTCCTCATCCTCACCATCATCCTCCACATCATCCTCACCCCGTGGCTCCACAATAAATCCATTCGAGTGATGATTAACAGCACTATCGCCATTCCGACTAACTACGTTAACCCCTCCACGACCAGTCTCCGTCTCCTCCTCATCAGCATCACTCTCCTCATCCTCATCAACTTCCACAACACCCTCACTACCACCAGTATGTCCATTACTAATCCTAAACGCTCTCTCCTCACCATCATTGTCACCATCGATTTCTCCACTCCCAGGGTCATCCTCCTCCTCTACCTCTTCCTCATCATCATCATCCTCGTCATCTGACTCGGGCCTCTCGTTCTCCTCCGCATCCATCTTATCCAAATACTTCAACGACTTTATTAAACCAAAAACCCTAGATCTATAATCCTTAACCCTAGTAATTGGACACTCGTATAAATCAAGCGACACAATCCTCAACTCAGCTAAAGGCCTAAGATCAATTATATCCTGAATCTTATTATTCGACAAATCGAGGTCCCTTAACGACTCCAACCCCGCTTCAACAAGAAACTCCAAACCACCAGCAATTCGATTGTCAGATAAAATCAATTTCTCCAATTTTTTCAGCCGAGGAAACTGTTCCAATGATGAAACGCCAATATTTGCTATCGATAATTGCTGTAAATTCGGGAATTTCTCAAAAATTGAAGGGGGAGGTAAACGTCCATGAATACACTTCACGGTTCCATCTAGGGTTAGGTTTCGCACAGAAGATGGATCTCTCTCCCCTTCTAACGCCGTCTCCACCGCCCTCTCCCACATCTCATCCATCCAAACTGGACAATCTTTTGGGACAAATAATATTACAATAACTCAAATCTAGACAACTTTTTTCAGGACGAGATGATATTGCAGTAAATCAAAACGAGACAATATTTTTAGGACATAATATAAATTGCAGCGAATCAAAACAGGACAATAATTTTGGGACAGGAAGGTAATGGCAGTTAATTAAAACAGGACAACCTTATTGGGAGAGGATGCAAATTGCAGTATATCAAAACTGGACATTTATGGGACGATAAGGAAATTGTAGTAAATAGAAACTGGACAATCTTTTTTGGGACAACAAGCAAATTGCAGTGAATCAAAACTGGACAATCGTTTTGGGAAAAAAGGAAATTGCAGTAAACGGAAATTGGACAATCTTTTTGGGACAATTAATTAATAAATTAATTTTTCGGTTTTGTTTCTCTCTCTAGGTATCGTTTGTGAGTTGAGTTTCTCGCTCTAGATATTGAGTGAGGAGGCGAGTTGAAAGAGGGAGATAGGGTTGGGTGAGTTAAGTTAGGGTTGATTTCGATTTAACCGTGGTTAAGAGGGTCTGGTTTGGGGTTCTTGGGAAATGGGATTGTGACCGTTGGATCTGGGGGATGGGGATCGATGACGTGGAGGGATTTGGATGGTGAAGATTATTGGAGGTTGTGTTTGTTTTATAGAAGGCTGTAGACGATGATGTAATAAGGAGATTTTATAGGAAGGGGACACGTCATCTTCGGATCTGTTTGGTGTAAAAATTGGGGGGTTTGGAATATGCCTTCACGAATCCCTTATTTACGAATGATCCCTTATTTTGACTCACAAGTTTAGTCAAAATGAGTTTGGGGCTCTAGTAGGCCACAACCCTAGCTCGTGAATTGATCATTCCATGGATAAATTTGGACGCACATCCACGTTCTTATTAGCAATCCTGATCAGCCCAATCAGCCGGATAATGTCGCAATAGGCCCTTAGAGCACTCACATCAGTGTTTTTAAATTTTTTTCCAAAATACATTTTTAATTGTCATTTTTCTATTTTAGGGACTCATTTTTCACATGTTTACTTTAGCAGCTTTCTTGTTATTCACTCACATTGAAGAAAATGGAAAGAAAAACTTGGTAACCGTAATATACACACTGTGAAAATTTACACCATTTAAAAACGTGTGTAAATTATTTTAGGGACTCAGCCTATTTAGGGAAATTGATAAAGTAAGTTTTTTTCACATTTTTAATGTTTTCAGCCTCTATAATAACTTTTAGGTGGACTGATGTGAGTGCACTCAGTTTTTTCGTGATAACTGATACACTTCTGCCGTATCATATTTTTTTTTATTAAAATCTATACTATATATAATGGCTAAGGCCTAGAAAATCCACTTGGCATTCTCTCATTTTTTTTTACTTTCTTTTTTTTTTTTTTAGTTGGTAGTTATATTTTTATTTTACTTTAATAACTAACTTATTTTAATTAGTAGTTATTTTATATGTGATAATTTAAACCTATTCTTATATCTACTTTTTTTAACTCTATTAAAAAAATATATCAATTAAATTTAACTAATTGCATTTGTTGTTGGTTTAATGTAACCATTAACAAAATATATCGTGATCATTATTTTTTTGTTTAAACAAACATTAACTAAACACAATATTAATTGGCACATGCATTGACTGTGCACGCACGGCTAGTTGTTCTTAATAGTGTAAGTGTATATATTTATAGCTAACTAAATTCTTTTTTTTGTACAAAATTGCCGAGAGATATGATTCATCGTACTTCCACTACGGGACAGCTGTAAACCGGAGGCCATCGAAAAAGTATGTGCAGTCATCCCATGTCGAGCTATCTGATGACTATAAGGACTATGTATTTGACAATATTGATTCTCATTATGTATTTCACGGGATGGATTCTGGAGTATGTATATACTCCCTCTGTCCCTAAAAGATTGTCACATTTTGACTTTTGTTGGTCAAACATTTTAAAATTTGGCTATGAATTCTCCTTAAACGATAAGAGATAATATAGCCTTGTGGGATCATGTTAGATTCGTCTCAATATATATTTTTGAAATATCAACTTTTTACAATTTTTTCACATGTAGAATAAGAGATATTTACGTTTTAAATTGTGTTTTGTTGACCACAAAAAGTCAAAATGTGACAATCATTTAGGGATGGAGGTAGTATTTTATTATCTTCATTATCAACTCGTATTTATGTGGTTTATGGAATTTCATTATAATTTATAAACTATACATTTTGTTATTCAATTTTTTTTTTTGTAAATTAGCGATGAGGTGAGTATCGAACCAGGACCTTCTGATCACTAGCAAAAACCTTTTCCATCAGGCTATCCGATTAACTCGTTATTCAATATTCTTATAAACTTGTGTAATTATTTACACAACATTATCAAAATAACTATAGAACAATATTGGAAAAATCACTATAAAACAATTATGTTTTTGTCAAATCCCACTACATAACAACACATGGTACTAAAAGTAGGGAAACATGCCTTCACTTCTATTCTATCATATGTCCGTTAAAAGAAGCCGTTTGCCTTCTATTCAATTAAAATTGAACACTCGAAAATATAATACTGTGACTTTTCAAACATGTGAAATTGATATTCTATAATAATATGCTCGAAAACATTACTCGTTTGGTTTATATTGAAATAAAAGGTTTAATGTTAGATCGATACTTTAGTGCGTTCGGTAAAGACAAAACGGACGGAAATCACTGCCTTGGAAATTTCAGCCGGTGAAATATAGGGACCCCTTCTCAAGGACTCCAGGGATTCCAAGCCAAGAACTTTCCGTAGCTTCTGACAATTGGTGAGGTTTAGTCCATGCAACTTGCAAGTACTCCAAATTGGAGACATCATAAGTATTTTCTGAGTTCCTCACAGTTTGCAGCGTTAACTTCCAGCAAAGTTGAGGGTAGCACACGAGTATATACCTTAAGTTCCAAAACTGACATCAAGTAGAATGATTTTAAAGCAAAAATGGTGCAATTAAAATACTAAATGTATACAGAGAGAGAGAAGAACGCAATTTATAGCGAAGTAAATTTTCAATACATGATATACTTCATCCTTGAATAAAGGTTTAAGTGTTCGATATGTCCTTAGGCAGCCCTGTAACTCTTTATAGCATGGAGTGAGTTTGTCCACTTCCAGGGTTGGACAAGATTCAGCGATACCTGGATATGAAGTACCCTCGATCGCTAAGCGAGTGTACATCCCTTCCAACGAATGTGTTATCTATATGACCAACTGAAGATAACGGATACCCTTATAACTCAATTAATGGACTCTCTTGATATCACATTTCCTCCCAACTACAACATAAACATTAGACAACTCAACGTTATAAAACATAGTCTAGCCACTGCAAGTAAACAAATCATCTTTATCGGGCAACAGGTAACTGTAAAAACAATAATTACAGAGTATTCATACTTCAGGAGCAATATTTGTAAATAAAGCTAAGAAGCTTGCGAAGTCTATGAGCCAAGTCCTGCAAACTGCAAACATAAGATATTTCATTCATTATGATCTTTTACAACTCTATCGTTGCGAGCAAACAACACTTTATGACAAAGAAGAACAATAGGTATCCACCAAGTGATGCACCTAAAACAAGCTATAATTGTCTCGTTTTTTTGTAGCTACCAAGATCTCACTAACACTCACGCACTTACCACCTTTGCTGATCCAGTAGTAGCGCTTTCATCATTATGGGCAGCAACCAGACCAAGCTCAGTCTCCAGCTTCCCCCAAGCCTTGACCACATTAGGAGGAAACTTCTTTTTGATACACGATATCATATCTTTAGCCTCCTCCATCAGGGAATCTTTCACCAATCCTTGCACTAAATACTTCAATGTGTTGAAATCAGGAATCTTGTGAGCCACTACACTCTTCTTAAAAACATCATGAGCACTTTCAAATCGCCCGTTTTTGCACAAGTGAAATACCAGCGTCCTAAACGTAGCAGCATTCGGATGACACCCATTACTCTCTAGATCATCAAAAACCTTAATAGCTTCATCTATCAAATTTCTCTTACAATAGCTAGTCATCAAATAATTGTAAGTAATAGTGTCGGGTGTTAACCCATTATTGCTCATCTCCTCAATCAGCTCCTTCACATCCTCAACATTGCCACCATGAGCATTCATAATCCTCACATTGTACGCCCCCACATCAGCACATCCTCTCGACACCATGTCATTCCACACCTTCTCCGCCTCCTCAATCATCCCCTTCTGGAAAAAGCTATGCAAAACAGTAGTATAGGTAACTGCCGTAATCTCCACCCCATTCTCTTCCATCTCCTTCAATCTATCCATCGCCAAATCAACCTTCCCCAACCCACAATAAGCCTTCACCAATATTCCATAAGATACCTTATCGGGTTTAAACCCATGTCTCTGAGGCATTTCATCGAACACAGTCAAAGCATCCTCAAACCTCTTTCCACGTACATGGGCATTTAAAAGCGCATTGAACGAAATGGACGATCTGGGCGTACCCAATTTGTCCATTTCCTTGTACATATTCAAAGCCTGATCAAACAAACCAGCAACACCATATGATCTAATGATGCTAGCAAGAAAATCTTCATTCTTGATTTTTGGGTCATTTTTGTGGGACTCAAGAAAAGTCTTGATTTCAGCAAACCGATATGCTTTAGCAAGACGCCTGACTGTGTATTCTTGAGCATACCGAGTGGACAAAGGGGAGGTATTATCTTTGGATATGGATGAGTAGATTTCCAAAGCTTTATCTGGGTTGTATTCGGATTTGAGTCTAGACTTGGCTTGAGCAATGGAGATGGAAGCTGCGGCGGCGGAGGCTGAAGGGTTTGCGGCGGCAGCGGCGGAAGTGGAGAGGTGGCGGGCTAGAGAAGAAGACATTTTGGGAAGTTTGAGGTTTAGTTGGATACTCATTGTGTGAAGTGTGAAGGGTTTTTGTTACATTGGGTTTTAGATCATTTTTAAGGTAAAATGTGGTTGGGCTCTTATAATCGGTTCGGCAGGCTTAAGATTGTCAGGGAATATGTTCGGATTTTTTGTTACACTTTATGCGATAGTTTTGGTTATACTTTCATTAATTTTTTTTTTTTCAAGCATCATATCTTATCCAATTATGTTGTAACATGCATATACTACTATATCTAATTCAAAATAATTCTTATTTATATTTCCAGAGGCGAATATTTTTTACTATTTGCAACTTTTATCTTACAAAATCAAAGATGACAAAAAAATCATAAAAAACAAAATCGACAAGTTTCTATTAACTGGAGGTGATAGTAAGTAACATCATGAATATTATTTGTTAAGGTAGTATGCTTGAAAGATTGAAAAAATAACCGAAGTGTAACAGAGAGTATCGCACAAAAGTGTACAAATTGTCCTATTATATCCTGAATGAAACTTCATGAAATACTACAATTACAAATAGAAGAACAAACAAGTCATTTTGCTATTAAAAAACACCATGGAGTATTGTGTTGGTGTGTTTACAACATCTCAGACGTTGTCACTTGAGTTGTTATGTATACACATACCAAAACAACTTGAAATTTACTGCAAAGGTTTCTACCGAGTAATATTAGGTCTGAACCTCTTTCCAAAATGTCTTTTGCACCAATATACCCAAACTTTTTTTATCCAGTGAACTCCTTTTGCACGTGAAGCTTAATATTGGCACATGAACTTTTGTGTTTCCTTCCTCAGTCTCTCCCTCGTCCCCGTCGAAGCATACTCTGAACTCAACAAGTGGTGGAACTTTTCCACAGGGCCCGCCCAGTAGTGCAATGCCCCGGTGCAATCGCACAAGGCTCCCTCTTAAAAGGGCCCCAAAATTTTAGAAATTTGTTGAACTCTTTTTATATAGATAACAGACATGATTATTTGATTATTAATGGTCTATTGGTTCGAAGCCCTTCAACTCTTTATTCATTTTAGCCCATTTTAAGTCGAATTCATATTACGTTCAAGTATCATATTAGTAGATTAAAAATAGCATGCTTTGGGTGGAGTTATGGGAATTAAACCATGGTATGTAAGATGAGAGGGTAAATACTAACCATTGTGTCAACTTGATTATTTGTTATGTTTTATATTATATTAATACTAATATTATCAACTATCTAAATATCAAGTATTCTTATGATTCAAATTGAATTACACTATGTATTACTTTAAGAACATATTATAAATTAAAAAAACTTTAGTCTTTTAATTGTACCTTCACATAAATTTAATACTTTAAAACTTTATTATTCTAAATAGGTACCGTAAGACCCGCTAAGGGTCGGGCTCGCATCGGATAGGGTACCAAGTTTCTTTTTAATAAAAAGAGCTCCACTTTTTATTTTCGCACAAGACCCCCAAAATGCTAGGACCGGCCCTGCTTTTCCACTCGCAGTACTGAGTTACGTACGTCTAGGTGTACCCTCCATTGTTAATGTTTTGTGAACTTGAAGTTATCATATCTAAAATTGTGCATCTAAGATTTTAATGTTAAGTCAATGCCATATTTCATTTCATATGAGCTTTAAGCTAATAAATAATGATGATTATGTTGTTGTCCAATGCTCAAACGTACTTGATCAGATCAACCATGGCAAAATCAAGAACCATCTAAACGGATTTACGAAAGAAAAAGACCATTCTGGTTTTCTAAGTTTTCAGGAATTTACAAAAATAATTCCAAGAGAGCAAGAGGGAAAATTTATATATGAACGGATTTTCAATAATTTTAAGAACAGAAAAACTGAAGTTTTCGTTAACTAAACAGAGCCTTTGCAAATGAACTACGTTGATCTATGGCGAACCGCTACTCTCGTACATTGAAATGAGAATCTCTAGAGGCGACTTAGCACAGATGTTGTTAACCATCATATTCGCCCTGCGCAAACTTGTTCTCAGGGTAATACACAGCAATAACTTGATTCCCCCCGAACTTCCTTCCGTTCAAACCTTGTCGAGCTTTTGCAGAGCTTTCAATATCTCCATACTCGAGAAAAACCTAGAGCATGACATTGAAAGACAATTAGAAGAAAATAATGTTACAAGAACCAAGTAATACTAGATATTTTACCTGTTGTCCTTGAGCTGTAGAAGTTTTTTTCCAAGTATTTACAAGTACAGATAACTAATTAGAGGAATCTTATGGACTAATATGCTGTGCGGAGGGCAGACAATTACTTACCCTCCCTACACCTGGACCATGCTCACCGGAGGGACTGGGGCGTGGGATCACAATGTTGACGAGAGGACCTGCAAAATACAAAATAAGAACTGATTCTAAAAATAAAAAAATGAAAGCTAAACAATAGGACGTAAAGGTGAAAAATGAAAGCTAAACAAGGGGATTTCTTGATAAGTTGCAAAAACACCCCAAATTTAGCATCATTACCAAATTTTCCACATTCTGCCCTCATATCTTCCAAAATATCTTCATAGTCCTCATCTTGCAAAAGCTCCTCCGGATCAACAACTTGTGTAAGACACAAAACCTTTGTGGCCAGAGCAGTAGGCTGAAGCATAAGTTTCTGCAAAATAGCAACTCAGTTTCAGATTCAGCTATTATATAACAACTCAAATCAAAAGAATTGTTATATATCATCAAAGGCTAATGCTACCATATGATGATCACAGTCAATGAAGTAGTTTATGCTGCACTAACCTTCAGATGGTACATGGCAGGTACCGAAGTATTATCGTAATAACTGGAAAAATTGTTGCATTAAAGAAAGTTCGGTTCTTCGTTCGAAAGAATCTTATACGGTAGAAGAACTTTGTTTTTCACTTAGCAGTTGCTCAGTTTTCATAAATATATATATGTATATATATGTTCTATAATTAAATTTGAAAATTTGAACTACCTGCAGAGCTATCTGCTGCTGGGCATGCAGTAGTACGTTTTCTTGCTCAGGATTCGGTTGTGCTGTACCTTGGTTGGCACGTCTAACAGTGAGTGTCTTATCACCCATCTTTATTCCATTAAGCGCTGCACAAGCAATATCTGTAACAGAAGTATCTGTGTAAACACAGAAAGCATAGCCTTTCGAATTCCCAGTTTCCCTATCTTTAACAAGATCAAATCCCCGAAGAGACCCAAATGACTCTAATAGCTCCCTGATCTGAGCTTCAGTAAAATAATAGGGTAGGCCACCAACAAAGATACGATCTGGACCCTCAAGTCCACCAGCAGAACCAGGTGATAAACCAACAGCAGCAAGGTTAAGATTGGGATTTGGCTGGCTTGGACCAAGTGTAGCAGCAAGTGAAGGATTATAATCACTGGGTCTTCTGACCTTAACTGGTGCACCCTGGACAGCAATAGATAGAAACAAATCAATGACCAATAACTGGATTTAGAGTCGGAACAACAAAAGGTAACAAATAAGCACCGAGCTAATCAGCATAAAGCCTTGCAAATACAGGAAATGTACAGTTTATGTCATGGGGGCACGAAAAATCTTCGTAGTTGGAAGTGAATTTTTAATACTTTATGAATTCACAGGAAATGTACACACGGCATGTACCTCAAAAATAATTCCATCTAATGCCATTGCATTACTGGCCTCCTCGACGGATCTCATTTCGACGAAGGCAAATTTTTTCTCATGATTTATATAGACATTGACGACAGCATCTCCTGTATAAAAGTAAGCAGAATAAATAGTGGTTAATGACAAAGTTACATGCTTAATTATAAAAAAACAGATATGCAGCTATGTCTGTTTACTAACCTGGACCGGCTGTGTTTCCTCCAATTGCAGACATCACATGACTAAAAAATGTTGCCACAGACTACACAAAGACAAAAACTGTAAGACAACAACATTTCGGATATAAATTAGGCAATCTAAGCAAAACTGATTTAACTATGTACCTGCTCATTTGCTGTTGGAGAAAGTCCACCAACATAAACTCGACGAGCATGCCGAGTAGCCTAATTATTTTTAAGAGAACCATTGATGAGAAGCAGAAACGGGAACAAAATTTTCAAAATCACAGAATAATACTGAACTAACCTGCTGGGTCATTGCCTGCACTGGCATTACAGGAAGTGTACCGAACTGCCAGAAGATTTGTCAAGCCATAATCAAACATAGGAATTGAATAAGACGGACAAAGAGAGTTACCTGTCCAGGTGTCATGGCAAACATATTAGGGAACATTCCGGGAATAGCTGGGGGAGCTCCAGGAACTTGAGCTGCACAAGTTTCCAATGCAAAATTCATGAATTAATAACGAACTATGTACTTAAATGGTAAAAATCAATATTAATCACTATCTTTTCGACGATTTTTTGCTTAACGCGAATCAAGGGTGAACATTAATGCATATCAGGTACATATATAAACAAAAAAGCTAACAAATGGGCAATTCCTGGTAGAAGATGTACAAGACCTGTACCGATTCTTTCCGTGTACATTAAAGCTAGAGAAGTCGGCTCACACCCATTGTCAGCACAGTAGGACTAGTAGCCCAATATTGCCTTCTTAGAACATAAGATAAGACATACAAAACAAACAAACAAACACCAAACACCAAGGAAGCAACACCCATTTTAGTTAAGAATGATTAACCAAGCAAACAAAAAAAAAGTTAAAATAGGCAACCTAGAGATGATAATTCCTTTCCAAGTGCAGAATAAGTATCAAAGTACGCTTACCAACATCAAACCATGCATTTTGATTCGAACTTTGAACACTATGGCAGTGGAGAAAACCAAAGCAGTTGTTAAATATAGGAACGCATAATATGAAGTCTGGTTAAATACCTGTAGGAGCAGCAACACCAGCAGCAGCGGCAGCAGCAGGAATTAGAGAAGAAGCAGGAGGTGCCATGTCAAACCCACTAATCCTTTTGCTATAATGGACATACCATCAATAATAGAAGTATAAACATACCAGAACTGATAAATTTTATTGGACAAGACATTATCTGCACCAAAAATAGATGAATCTGCAGTTGGTAACAGACTACACATACCTTTTTGAGCGTGAACGAGACCTAGATCTGCGCTCAGATCTGCCCCTGGAACGAGATCTAGACCTACGTCTATGTCTCTCCTCTCTGTCATAATCTCTACGCCTGCAAGAAAAAGAACATTCTTAGATCTAAAGGTAGCCACTTCGTACAATTGTCAGATGTGACATATTCAGTATGCCAACACAATCGGTAGGAAAATAATAGACAGGAAAAGAAAACATGGACAAGGAGGCCTCACTATTAATTAGAATGATAGCATGAGACAAATAATATGGTGAGGAATCCAGGATTATCTTTCCAACACATGGACAAGGAGGCCTCACTAATTAGTATCCAAAAAAAACCTAATTAGACAAAAAAAAGTCCAGAAACATGGAGAGTATCCTAACCTTTCATGGCCGCGACTCCTGTGAGAGTCGTCGTCATCCCTCTCTCTGGTCCGTTCTCTCTCCCTCCTCTCACTCCGCTCCCTATGCCTGCTGCTATGACGATCACGGTCCTTCTCATGACCCCTTTCCCTCTCTCTATCTCTGTCCCTGTCCTTATCGCGAGATCGACCCCCATCTCTGTCCCTCTCTCGATCCCTATCACGTCTCTTCTCACCGTCCTTTTCCCTGCTCCGTGTCAACTCATTGTCTTTTTCATATTCACGAGTATGCTGCAAATTGTGAACAAAATCAAAATTATTATGCCAAATAACCTTATCTAGTGTGAGTTTCAACTTTCAAGATAAACCAACTTTAAATTCTTAATTGTCACACACAACTTGATATATTCCACCATGTTTGAGGGGGTCATAATAACAATCTTATATCAGCTGGAGCAAAAAAATTCAGATTCATAATAAAACTGAAAAAAAAGGTAGCTGAAGCACAAGTCGTATTATCGACTATCCACCTCATCTGGCTACGAGTATATGTATATACGAGCAGCTGAAGGCCTGAAACCACCAAAATAAAACAAACTAGCTCAAATTCTAATTCAGAAAGATAAACACCATACTTCATAGTCCATCCAATTCAATTTAATAGACATTTTCATTTTTAAGGTGAAACTTTGACCAACAATTATTTTTATTTTCTTTTCCGAAAATATATCCATGTAATTGTTCATATGATTTCATAATAAAATATTGTTCATGATCTAACCTTCAGTTCAAAGACTGGAATATCAATTAAAATGAATTAACTACAGAATTCTTTGATCGAAAAATCCACTAAATGTAAAACCCCTAAATAAACGAGGATACTAGATTGCAAAGTAAACAAATGGTCAGTTTAAATAGGGGTGAACCTAGGTAAATCTAGGTGAAGTGTTAGTTTACCTTGTTTGGGCACCAATTTTTTGTATTCACCTAGGCTAATCGAGGTTAAAAAATCAACCTACATTCACCAGGATTTATCTCATTTTCGTTAATCCCCAAATTGGGTGTACGCAAGGTGTTTTTTAGTTATAGTTCTAACTTCTATCTCATTGAACCTCGAGTCACCGCAATAAATTAAACAGTATCCTAACAACATTTCAATACATTCACTTCAATTACCCTCACTGCCTCACACCTAGATTAATCTTTATATTTTGCCCTTGCAAAAGTTCACCGCAATCCAAATGGACCATAACAAAAACACCAATACAGCAAGCAAAAAGTAGACATATAAAATCCCCAAAACGTAATAACCCAAAATAAATAAAGATAGCAGCTTTGAATAAAGAGTGAAGTATACCCCAATAAATCAACAAAAAATACCGATATAAAATCCACCTAACCTAGTAGTCCTAATTGAATGCAGATAGTAGCTTTCAATAGACTAAAAGACACAGAAATACATCACCAAAAATATGAAAAGATAGTACAGTAGCTACCAATATATAAGCCCCAATAAATCAACCGAAAATATGCAAATAAAATTCACAAAAACTTAGAAACCAAAATATATAAAGATTAGTGGATTTGCATTACCAATATATCAACCAAAAATGACCGAAATAGATAAAGATAGTAACTTTCAACAAAGAATAAACAAAACCCAATAAATTAAGCAAAAACATGCAATAAAGTCAAGAAAAAATATGCACTAGAATCCACTAAAACCTAAAACCAAATAAATGAAAGATAATAGCTTTGACTATAGTTTTGAAAAACCCACAAACAATTAACAAAAAACATGAAACAAAATCCAACAAAACCCCCCCCAAAATAAATAAGATAGTAGCTTTCAACATAGACTAAAATAAACCTCAATAATTAACCAAACAGATGTAAGAAAATCTACTAAATTTAAAAACCTAAAATAAATAACGACAATAGCTTTCCATACAAAGTAAAATAAACCCCAATAAAATCAATCAAATGGATCAGCAAACCTGAGATCTGGAGTCACTGAAATCGTCGGCTCGGGAAGAAGGAGGTGGAGAATTGCCGAAATTGTTAGTGCCCTCTCCGTCAATTCCATCAAAATCCGACATGCTTCAACAATTTTATGCAAAATTGATTGTTTGACTTTATTTGAACCCTAATTTTGACGCTTGTTTGGTTTGATTAGGTGAATTGAAAAATCGTTTGGTTGGGATCTTATTGTTGGTAAATTATAGTTAGGGCAGTATATAGGGTTTATCATATGGTCCGGTTTATATATATGAGTAGTGTATAACTAGGGATAAGGAATACGAGTTGAGTTATATATATGCATGTTTCGTATCTACGTAGTTTTCACTTTGCACCCTAAATTATCACAAAAGTTGCAAAATGCATCATAATACTATATTAAGCTTCAAATTGTTCTTTATATTACGTTTTGTCTTATTTTGCCTTTAAAATACTAAATTTAGATGGATTTTCGTTTTGTAAGAAGGGCAAATTCGGGTTATCAAATATATTAAACTTTTGAGGTACTTTTTACAAATAACTAAACCTGTAAATTTAAAGTTAACCCAACTCTTTCATCTTCTTCATCAACTCCACCCCAACCCCACCCAATATCACCATCGACAGAAAATTTCAATCTCATTATTTAATTGCCTTATGTTATGTCAATTTCTTTATTTCCTTGCTTCTTTATCTTTTGATGTTGCTAAATTCATCATTCTTTCTAACCTCTGGAAAATTAATTCTTGAAAAAAGAATAGTAGATGTGTACTGAATTTTGTAGTTATCATCAACAATAATTGGAAGGAAATCATTCTTAGCAAAAAAAATTGAAAAACAATTATGGGATTGGAGAGAAAATAACTACTGTGACAAAAAAGAAGCTAAATTGCCCAATTATATTATTATAATCAACAAAAAATTGAAAGAAAAAATCATTCTTGGGAACAAGAAGTGAAAAACAAATATGGTATTAGAGTTGACATACAATGTACCGTTAGTAGAATTTGCGTTGGAAGTGAAGTTTGACATCTAGCCGAGAAGACAAGTGAGGTGGGGTGGGGGTAGAGGTTATGAAGAAGATGAAGGGGTGGGTTAATTTTTAATTTACAATTTTAGTGATGGGTAAAAAGTGTCTAAACTGATCATTATTGCCTGAAGTGATCATTTGCGGATTTTCACCTTCAAATTGGTAGTTTTTTAATTTAATGAAGGACAAAATAAGAATTAAATATACAAAAAAAATTTGGGGTCAACTTTAATAAATAAAATACATTGGGTCTCTTTTAAAATAAATAAAATCATTAAAAGGAATAAAGTAATAATAATAATAAGACCTCCTTTTATCCTCCATTTCACTTTAATTAACGTTTTGAGAAGCCGTACCAAACTTTGACAACAAAATATTTTATACTCATTCGTTCGAAAAATATGAAATTGATATAACTGAAATTATTTTTTGAAAATATTTTCATAATATTATTTTTTGTAATTTTACAACCCTATGTCTTTTTTTAACTTGGTGTTTAGGCTAAAGTTATTGTATTTTTTTAACTTGGTGTTTAAGTTTTCAATATGATTTTTTTACCATATTTCTTATTTTATCACAATAAAGCAGTTGGCTTTTAACACATCTTTATTAACTCCTATAAAATAAGGACAAAATAGTAATACTTTTCATAACCTTAATAAAGTAAGTATAGCTAAACAACATGTTAAAAAGAGACGGAGGGAGTATAATATAAATATAAAGTAATTGATGATTAAAGTTATGTTTTTAAAAACGTGAAGACAATTAAAGTGAAATGGATGGAGTAATTAGTAAGACAAAATAGTGTTCAGAGTTCTCCTCGTCACAACATCATCATTTTTACCTGGTTCTTTTCATTTGACGGGAAGGTGAGTTGGACGCGTTGTCCACTGCTCCTCAATAGCTTTCTAAAATTGAGATATTTGTAGCTTTATGAATTTGACTGGTTTGCTCCTTTTCACCTTCAGCCATCATATCCATGTATTCTTTTACAGTCTCTCGAGGTCATCAACAATTTCAAAATATTCTTCCTCTTCATCATCACTTTGTTCTACGTTTTCATTTGGCTGCTCCTCATCTGATTCTTCTCCCATACCAGTGAACTGTTTTATCCTAATTTTGCGTAGTTGATTGGAAACAACCTTCAGTTGTTCAGTTAACTCAACAATTCGGTCTCGTAACTCCTCCACTCCCGTTGTTATCTTCTTCTGGGTAGCTTGTTGAGTTTTCTTTTCAGTCCACTTCCATTCATCATGCACCATTTTCAAACTCATATCTTAAGACCTTTTCAGAACATTTTTCTTTATGAGATTTGGTTAGTGGTGTTTCATCATCAGTTGAAACTTGAAGTTTCTTGAATACCTTGGGCAAAAGAACTCCATATGGGATGTGGCTGATCGTGATGTTTGCTCATCTGATGTAGGATCAGATAACACAAACACGTTGAGTGACTTGCTTTTTAGGATGAAGAACATGACTAGTAAATCATGTGGAGTCACACAATCATAGTTCCTAGTTCTTTAAGTGGTGCATGAAGCCACAATCTAATGAAAAGCTTTATGGAGTAATTTGAGATCTTTGGACTTCAGCTCCGTTTGATGCTCATCAAACCTTAGTAGCATCAGGGCTTTCTTCTTGTCGTACTATGAATGAATGATCTTCAGTCCAATCTTGACATTTTGCTTTTGACATCGAAGGAAAAGTTGGCATAAAATATGACCAAGATTTGGGAGAACCGTTGATTCCAGAGATAAAAACTTAAACCAACTTTGTTTGCTTAAACATGAGTAAAAGGAGAATTATTTTAAAATATCCGAAGAGAAAGTCCTTTCAGAAAAACAGAGACTGGTTTAAAAGCATTGTTGTAGAAAGTGTGATTTTTTGATGGATAAAAACAAAGACGGGTCAAAAGAAGGTTCAACTTTCTTAGGATTTGACGTTGATGCAGAACCATCAAGAGCACGTTTAGCAGAAAATTGTTCTGTAAAGCAAAAAGAATGGGAAAACAAAAGAAAGTAATTTTAATCAAGAGAAATACTGACGAACAAAGAAACAAATGCTTGACATGCACATGTAAGACATCTTAGTGTAGAAAGTTATGGTCCTCCTAAGATTTGTTCTCTTAAAATTTTTCTAATGCATTATATGTCTAAATTGTATAAATTACATGAAGTACAAACATGTAATGCATTAGAGAATTGTTAAGAGAACAAATTTTAAGAGAACCGTAACCGGTTCGCATGTTAGTGCTTTAAATTTGCTTAACCAAACACTAACATGTACTTTCAAGCATTAATGTTATCTAAAAAAATCGATTTATTGATTCTTTAGAAGTTCGTGAACACTAATTTTGTTTAGATATTGCAGTCCATATTATCAATTGGATATTAAACAGAAACAGTAAACTTTCATTACAGATATTAACATGAAATTTATTACAGTACAAGCATGTAATGCATTAGTGAATTGTACAAGCATGTAATGCATTAGTGAATTGTATAAGCATGTAATGCATTAGTGAATTGTAAAAATAAATTTTAAGAGAACCGTAACCGATTCGCATGTTAGTGCTTTAAATTTGCTTAACCAAACACTAACATGTACTTTCAAGCATTAATCGAAACATCTAAAAAAATAGATTTATTGATTCTTTGGAAGTTCCTGAACACTAATTTTGTTTAGATATTGCAGTCCATGTTATCAATTGGATATTAAACAGAAACAGCAAACTTTCATTACAGATATTAACATGAAATTTATTACAGAGATGATGGAAACCAAAACTAGTAAAACAAAGACACAAAAGCAAGTAAACCATTGTTGTTTCACTCATTGTGCAGAAATGAGATCAGATAGATAAGCGCCTCTGTCTTCTTTCGTCGTCCGCCTTGCCTCTTCCCCCTTCTTCACGCTCTCCACGACTGCCTCTACTCTCTCTGGCTTCCCATTGCCTTCTCTCCCTTTCTCGTTCCTTCTCTAAAGATCTCCCTCCTTCTTCATGCTCTCCTCGGCTGCCCCCACCCCGTTGAGGTTCCCATTGCTTTCTTCTCTGCTCTCCATGACTACCTCTACTCTCTTGAGGTTCCCAGTGCCTTCTTCCCTGTTCTCCTGGGCTGCCTCTACCTTCTTGGGGTTCCCATTGCCTTCTTTCCCGTTCTCGTTCCTCCTCTGCTGCTCTCCTGGCTTCTTCGTGTGCTCGTCTGTCCCTTTCTTCCGTTGCTCGTCTGGCTTCTTCTTCCGCTCTCTTTGCACGTTCCTGTCTCCATTCTTCCTCCTCCTCTCTTGATTGTCCCTCCTCTTCCTCTCCATGACCCTCCTCCTCTTCTTCTCGCTTCCTCTGGGCTTCCTCCTCCTGCTCTCTTTGTTTCCTTTCCTCTTCTTCTTTTCTTGCTTCCTCCTCCTCCCTCTCTTTCGCTTCCTCTTCCTCCCGCTTCCTCTGGGCTTCCTCCTCCTCTCTTTGTCTCCTTTCCTCTTCCTCCTGCTTCTTCTGGGCTTCCTCCTCCTCTCTACGTCTCCTTTCCTCTTCCTCTCTCCTTGCTTTCTCCTCCTCCCTCTCTCTGGCCTCTTCCTCCTCCTTCTTCGCCTCCTCCTCTTCTCTTTTCCTCTTTTCATCCATTTCCCTCTCTATCTCCTCCACCATGATCCTCAATTCCTCCTCCGCACAATTGACACATTCCAAAATAACTAAATCTTCTTGAGGAGCCAAAAGCTGAGTAATTGTTTCATTCGTAACATTAAAAGATGCAGCAACAACATCAACATTCAATGTCCTTAAAACAGAAGCCTTCCCTGCTAAAAACTGAGGGTTATTATCCTTCGCGGACGTGCTAAACCCCATAAAAACAAACGAACCATTGTTGAATGCAATCTGTGTCATTGGATGAAACCTTGGTACAACAAACACATCGCCTTCCTTCACATGAAACCTCATATTTCTACATTCTGATAGATTGGCATTCGTTTTCGGACAAACCACCCTAACCATTCCTTGCCCTTCCGTTACTATCGCTATCTCGGTAGCTATAGGATTCCAGTGAGGCCCCATCATCGATCCCTAAAACCCAACAATTAGTCAAAGGTCTATGTTGTAATGAAATTTGATATGTACTCGAAATACTCGATTACGAAGAAAGTACCTTAGTTAAGTTAACCATAAAAATACCCATATCAGAACCCTTTAAAACATCCAAATTGTTGCTGGTCACAGTCAAACTCCATCCATTACAATTCTCAAAATCCCTGTCTTCCTCCATTATGTTATAAATTTTCTCATCCTTGTCTTTCTTCTTCTTCTTCTTGTTTACGACAGACTTAATCAAACCTTTATTACCAACAAGTTGTTTCACATACTCCATCTCTTTGTCCCACATTGTCCCCATTTGTTCCATCTCATGTTGTCCGTGTAGGATAGCTGGCTGCTCTGCTCCCATTAGGAGCTCTTCAATGACATCTTCAGGGACTTGAAATGCAGCCTGGAGGACATCCTTACCGAACCCGAGAACTAAGTCGCTTATGCTCGTGTATGGCGCCGTTGCTGGCTCGCGTAGGTCGTTGATTGAGGTGGCGAAGATAGCGTAAATTCGCAGTTTTTGCCTCTCAGATTCCAGGCTGCTTTGTGCAAAGAAAACAGTTCCAGCAGGGAGTCTATAGACGTCTCCTCTCCTCACTTCTGCGTGCTTCATGTCGTCTTCTTCGTTCCATCCGAGCCTCCCTGCCCCTGTATGTTTCACTAACGAAGATTACTATCGAAACAAACATTTGTATCTGTTAGGTTAATGTTACATTAGTGGGCGAATAGAACAGAACACGAGCCCGGATTAGAGTTATAATATTCCAGGCTCGTGTTCTGTGCTATTCGTCCACTAATCTAACATTAAGCTAACAGTATCCCACTTGATTTAGATCAAAATCACATTCACGCGTATCAATTATGACAAAAAAAAATGACTGTTCGACTGAACACGACCAAACCTAGTGACCAATATTCATTACCAGTATGGACATAGAAGACCATGTCAGCATGAAGAAGAACAGGAAGGAAAAGTGAGTTAGGGTCCAATGTGATGAAGTGAAGAAGATATGAGCCATTTAATCTATCACTAACTCTAGCACTTGTGATTTGTCCATTTTCATTACCAAATATGATTTTTCTCTCATCCCTTTTCACAAATGGCCTTGCCAAATCCCAAACACCCCTCCCCTTTTCCTCCTCCTCCTCCCTCAAACCACTAATTGCAACAACATTAATGCAAAACCATAAAACAGTAAGACAACATATGAATTTCGACATCTTCACATGTTATTACACAGAGTGAAGAAATTGGTAGTGGATATGATGAGGGGAGGTTTGTTTTTATTGGAGGGAGTTTGAATGAAAGTTAAAATAGATGGTTGTACGTGGCTTTTGCATGCATACGTGGCGGTTGAATGTGACACGAGGCAGTTTTGAGTTCTTTGTTCAAGATATGTTCATCAGTTGATGCAATAATATTCATCCATATAGTCTATTTATAGACGTGGAGTAGTGCTACTTGTGTTTTAACTTGATGTATTTCTTGTCTTTGTTCATCTGGATTGGCTACAAAGGAAAATGGATAGACTTTTCCAATTTCATGCATTTTAGTTTTCACAATCAAGTCCAAGCCCCTCAAGGTCCACAAACGGCCCTTGTCACTTTAGGAATGGGTTGAACATGGGCTTTGGGTTTGGCCCTTAGCCCCCGACCTATTTTGAGCCAATTACGGTTTGTTTGATGTTCGGCTTGGACGTGATCCGAGGCCCATCATGCCCCATAACTAATGGTGGCGCATTACATGAAAGTAACTGTCTGTATACAGTCGAGCATGTGTGAATTTATTCTTCTTACATAATTTCTTTTTTGTATAACTAATTTGATATTAGTACAAACTTTATATCATATGTATGAAAAATATGTATAAAGATCATATATACAATTTCGAAACTGAATTCGAAGGAACATAAATACATCAGTATTACATATAAAAATATATAATTTTAAATTACTTGATAAATATTTAAATATAAGTTATTTTTTAATATCAACACATGTCACTTCCTGATTGGTCATATGAGAACATGGGACTTCATTTTTATGTAAATGTAACTTCCAATTCCCCCCTTCCCCAATTATATATATAGTAGATTCCCCCCTTCCCCAATTATATATAGAGTAGATATGTATATTGAACAATACAATTATATTGTCACAGCTAATTGATACATTTAAATTTCAAATCAAACAGAATATATTAGATGTTGGATAATTTATATATTTGATGATTACTCATATTAATTAAAGAGTTATGTTGGTTTACGAGAAGACCGGTATTTACATCAATAAATAACATATTAACATTTTTTTAATAAACATTTCTTTTATTAATCGAGCTCAAGATGTCACACACATACAACCAACCGAATGAATAATATAATTATTAAAAACTCTAATATTAAGGAACATTGAGGTCAGTTTCCAATTAATGGACAAATCCCATAGTCGACCAAGTGGTGGAGAAATCATAAAATTGTGAAGAGTTTTCGTCTCTTAAAAACTCTATCACTAATTGTATATTGAGTTAAAGGTATAATTGATCATACATGTTTTATAATGTTCATCAGTCGATCACTCATCTTTCATTTTGATGTTTTCTCGTTTTTCATCTTTTTTTACCTTCAGAAATTTCACTTCAATAAACACTTATCTTTAGATTGTAGTAAGAAAACGAGATAGAATCTCGTCGTTTTTATTATTTTTTCCAGTAGTGATAAGATAATTAAATGTGTATTCAGTTGCCTAATTTTGGAGATGAGAAGAGGAGATATGTGTTTCTTATTTTAATAGGTAAAATAACTTTTTTGCCATTTAGTATTGTTGGTACTATTTTTTTTAAATACTCTAAGTGAGTATGTATGAACTTGTTGTTAAACATCATTGTCACTTCTAGAAGCAAACTTGGAAGTCTTGCTCATCACTTCCACTTAGTACTTAGTCCTCAATGAATAAAATGTGTTTATAATATTACATAAACGTGGAAAACTATTTTACAGAGTTAAGACCCCCTTAGATTAAACATTAATGTATCAAATAAGTTGAACTTAACAATCATTAACAAATCATTCTACTTAACTATTGAATTTTACAAGTGGTTGAGAATCTTCCACTCATTTTCTTTATTCCAACACAATAATAATGCACATTGCTCCCATTTTGTTTTCAACCCCACCATGAGGAGATTCCCTTCTTAATATCATGCAAGTAAACCAAAGTAATTGAAAGAGCCTTAAAATGTTTAGACCCATTGAAATTAAATAAGTTTTTGAAAGTTAAATGAAAGACTCGGAGTTCACGTTGATTCTCTAATAAGAATTTGAATCCGAATCTCTTATAGTTACTCTGAACATATACCACCAAATTATTGCGCAATCGATATTTTCACTATCTAACGATCTATATACACATGACTTGTAATTTGAAGATTATTGTGTTTTGAAAATGTTATATATGGAAAAGAATATAGGTAGGGGGTAGTTCTACAAAGGTCCTTGAAAGTTGAATCCATGGGGTATTTTGAAAAGCAACATCAACATATCCTAAAGGATGAATCGATCGATCGATCGCCTGAATTCTCATGTTAGACAAATGGACCACCACAGCTGATCAGTGTGGAATATATCAAGGTCGATTGAAGATCAAAGTGGACACTCATCTTTAATATTAACAAATAAAAATTTATATATATATATATATAGTGTACATTAGATTTCAGGGCACCTTGCTTGTTGATTTTTATGCCTGTAATGTAATGCATTTAATCAAAACTAACTTTTGAATTTTCTTCATTTTTTAATGATCGTCTTATTTTGAATTTTGATGTATATATATATATTTGTTTGTTGTAGGCTATTTAATTATAAGTATATAAAACGAGTACATTTATTTTTACCCTCATCTGGAACTTGAACTAGCGTTTTGAGTACAAATTAAGGTTGCTACCTACTATAAAATTTAATCTACGTTCACAAATTTACCTCTATACAAATATATGATTGTATTAATACTTTAGTTTTTAAGTACATCAATATTCATGTACTAACAATGTAAATGAGGATATAAAAGAAAAATGTATCTTTTGCTTTGATTTGTACAAAAATACAATATTAAACTTTCTTAATATATCTAGTGAAATAATTATTTTGAATTGAAGACAGTAATAATGTATGTTCGACATTCTGTTGGACATGAATTCATTGATAAAAAATCCTAAATTTTATATAGTGATAATAATAAATACACTAACATCATAACAATAAACTACCATTATTAGAAATTCAAGGCCATTGAAGGAGTAGAAAATATATATTTTATTAAATTAAGAATCAATTTTAATAATAAATCTCATGATTGCCTTCTCTTGGATGAGGTTACATATTTTCACGGTATCAACACACGTTCAGAATGTTTGATATTTTTAACATAAAAATAATATCGACACATACATGGAACATGCACTCAATTTTATGAACTCACCCGAACCGTGTATATTTCAACTGTAGTGAAATGTTCTACCTTTTATTAATTGAATTTGAACGAGTGACTCCCTTTATATGAAAACAACACTTTTTAGAAATATTATAAAGATTATGTTCTGAATAAGACTGATTCCTTTTTAAATCTATGTACGTGCAATTCCCTCGACCATAAAATGTATTTTTATCGTAAAAATAATTTTTACCTATCCCCGACCTCTTAATTCCTAGATGAATTATGACAATGTTACGAAAAATATAGAGGAAGATACGAAAATATGATCGGTATTCTAACATCCACATCTTTGTACAGTGTCAACCCCATTTCGATTAAAAATGTCACCTTTTCGATTTTGGTAGTGGGTCTAAATGGCATGGCCAAACTTTATATGAATGGTATTAGTCAGAATCTCAACCCCCCACCTTCCTTCGTCTACACATCTTTTGTATGCTTCAAGATTTCTTTTGCTTTTTTTCCCAACACTATCTAGTCAGATACTTAGCTCCTAAGTATCAATCGTATCCAAGATTTACTATTTTATTAAACTACTACTACTACATATATTACCCCACGTTTAGGAACATGTTATGTTTACAATAATCTTTTTATTTGCAATTATTTTATGCCTTTCATTGAGCGAAGAGTTCATTGTCAAATTAGTTCTAGATAATATGAAATGAGGTTTCATGTTGATTCATAATATTAGAAAAGTTGGGATTTAGTAGACCCTGATAATAGTTATGTGAGTGTGATTTAATTCATAATTTCAGAAGAAATTGTCAAAATGATGCGAAATACTAATATATTTAAATTGCAGTCTAGTCCTATATACGAACAGTCTTCACAATGGTCACTAATATTGATTTAAAAGATGCATTTTCTTTTTGTAAATTAGCGATGAGGTGAGTTTCGAAATCAGGATCTTTTGGTCACTAGCAAGAGCCTTTTCCATCACTAGGCTTCGATTAACTCTAGATTTAAAAGATGCATTTTAGTCTATTTTTTGACCAAAATAGGGACTAAAGTGTGCTTTTTTTCAACTAATATACATTTGAGCAGATCGTACATCTATGTGGACTATATATAGTGCAACTTGCACATATTAACTGAACCTATTTTAACAATTATTTTTCATAATTTAACGAAAATGTTAATTCCATAATTTAGGTACAAGACTAAATTGGGGACTAAAATAGTCCCTTGTTTCAACTTCTAGTCCAAGTTGACAATTAATTCATTAAACAAAAATCCAATTATTTTTATTTTTTTGATAATTAGCAATGATGTGACTTTCGAACAAAAAATTTTTAGTCATTTGATGCAAGCTAAAATGACACCGCCCGGATGAAGGACCAACCATTTTCCTAAAAGAGTAAACGGCTGTCAACGGACTCATATTTCAGGGCGATAACTCGAGTCTATAATAAGTTACGTTAGATTATTGTTTTATGCATAAAAGAAATTATTCTGCAATTATTGGGTGCTTTTATAGCAATTGTGTAATCAAATTGGTGATCTCTATATTGGATTTGTCTGAGAATATTTCAGGAGCTGTAACATACTCCTACGTCAGTCGATCGATCAACTATAATAATAATAATAATAATATATAGATAGAGATAGAAACATATATACATAAAAGTTTGTTTGATTTTGGAATGGATTCCAAAAGATAAGAGTTTGATGATCGTTGCCTAAAACTGTTGTCGATCGAATAGTCATAATCTGTGAACAATGACATCCAACACTTGGCCAAAAGTGGCATTTCTTCAATGTTGCTACATTCCATTAATTTTTAATTACTAATTTTTTTTTCTAGGTTAAACTTTTTACCCAAATTGTTTAGAACAATTATTATGTTGATAACACAATAATATGTTGATTGAAGAAAAAATTGTTGAAATGGTTTTAGATAATATGTACAAATTATATTTAGTCTCTGTAAATGTGCGATCGGCGCAAATGTTACGTTACTTGGTATAGAGTAAAAAGTGTACTTTAATTCATCTTTTTGCAAAGACGTTAAATTTTGACCGAAAAAGAGGGACTAAAGTTCAATTTTTTTGTCAATATCATATACTAAAGTGTACAGTTTTTAGAAATATTTAAGTGTTGAAAATTCTATTTTATTGCTTTCTCCATCAAAATTTAATGCCTCAATCAAAAGAGAGACTAAAATATAATACTTTTTTAAATTAATATATAAAAAATTAAGACTAAAATATAATTTATACATATTATCTTATATGCATTGACTAATCATGTTTTTTCGCTCAAGTTGGATGCGCCGTGGCTGCATGCACGAATGATATGATCCCATACATCCCTTTAGAATATTAGGAGGGATTTTGTACTTAGAGCCTAACTATTATAGAGTTAGGTTTTACTAATCAAAAGACAAAATTGTCCATACCAGCATCCATAAAAATAGCATAAAACCCAATTACCTATTTAATCTTGATCCAACGGTCCAAATATAAAGTTAGGTTTTACTAACCCGTTTTAAGTTAGGTTGCAAGAAAAAACTCTTTTGTAAAGACCTCGGCAATTTGTGAACGAAAATGAAATCAAAATAGTGGAAGGTTTATCTTCTTGTTATCACAATTATCATCACGATTTTTAAAAAAATACTCCTTAATATTTTATTTAATCTTAAATTGTTTTCTATATTATATATTTTACTTTATTTTGGTCCCTTAAATCATAATATTGACTCTTGAATTAATGTAAAAATAAGAATAAATTTGGAATAACATATTTATTAGTTTATTGGGACACTTTTCGCTAATATCAAAATTTTGAAACTAAAAATTAATGTTATCCTCTTTTATCTTTTTCCTCGCACCTTAGCCTTATACTTTCCTTACCCACACCCACCACCACTATCACCATCACCATTAAAACCACATAGCCACTATCACCACGTGGTGGTTGAATATCTTGATTTCACCGCAGATGCAAAAGGTGTGGGGGGGGGGGGGGGGGTGGGGGGGTGGAGGGGGATATGAGGCTAAGGTGCGAGAAGAAGATAAAGGAGAATGTGAGGTTAATTTTTAATTTAAATTTTTTGATAATTTAAAGAGTCCCAAAAAATGAATAATACGTTATTATCCTTATTTTTACATTAGTCTAGAACTATTATTACGATTTGAAGAAAAATAAAAAATGTAATATAAAAAATAATTTAAGGCTTAATAAAATATTAAATACACCATATTAATTGAGGGAACGATAAGAAAATAAGCTATAGTGGAAACTAGAGAAAATTGCTGGAATTCCCTGTAAATATGTACCCGTTGCAGTTTGGTCCCAGCTAGTTGTTGGTCTGTCGAAATGGTCCCAGTAATTGGTACATTTTGTGCACTTTTGTCCCCAACCGTTAAATATAGACGGAAAGTTATAACTTTGGCCCAAAATTGAAATTTTAACATTAAGTCAAGGTTAAAACGCAAATTGGATATAAATTGGATTTTTTCTTTGTATTTTTAGTCAAGTTTTGGCTAAAATAACTACCAAAATAGAACCATTTTTACTAGGAAAAAATCAAAAAGGAAAAGAAATCGAAAAAAAAAGATATCGAAAAAAAATCGTAAAGAAAAAACCGAAAAAAATTGATAAGAAATTGAAAAAGGAAATTAAAAAAAATCGAAAAAAATAAAGAAAAACAAAGAAAAATCTAATTTATATCCAAATTTACGTTTTAACTTTGACTTAATGCTAAAACTTCAATTTTGGCCCAAAATTACAATTTTTCGTCTATATTTAACGGTTGGGGACTAAAGTGCACCAAATGTACCAATTACTGGAACCATTTCGGCAGACCAAAACTAACTACGACTAAACTGCAATGTGCACATATTTACGGAGACCATTCCAACAATTCTCTCGTGGAAACTACCTCTCATCTTTTTGGAGTTATTGCATATGCTTTATAGTTTGTTTGTTTATTTGGGCGTTATTGCATATGCGTTTGTCAAAAGCCTAAAACGACAAGGGGTCACATACATTATTGGTGGTATTTTTTGTGTGTGGACGAATGAGTTTATGTAATGAGTAAATGACTTCATCGATCACCCACGTTTGTTAAAAAACACTAGTCGATCACCTTAGTATGACTTTGTATACTTTCGATCACTCATGTTAGGTATTATGTATACTTTTGGTCACTCAAACGTTTTTTAGGTACAACTCTTGATTTTTCGAAATTTTTAACATTTTCGTTAAGGATATTTTAGTCATTCTCTCATAATTTTGTCATGGAAATGTAGAGTGCAATGGAAGTTAATGAAAGTTAGTTGATGTAAGTTAAAATTTTATGGGAAAATGACTTAAACACCCTTACAAAAATGTTTAAAATTTCGAAAAATTAAGAGTTGTACCAAAAAAACGTGTGAGTGACCAAAAGTACACATAATACCCAACATGAGTGATCGAAAGTATACAAAGTCATACTAGGGTGATCGACTAGTGTTTTTTAACAAACGTGAGTGATCGATGAAGTCATTTACTCTTATGTAATTTATGTAACATCACAACAGAACATATTCTTCATGTAACTATTATTATTATTGCTACTACATATGGCTATTTTTTTTATAACCTTTATCTTTTTGATAAATCTTACAACTATTGTATGTATACATCCAACATTCAAATTTATAATTTTAATATTTACAATGTCATATATAAAATATATGATTGAGATAAATGAACTATATTATTTGATGTATACCAAATTACCAATTCATTAGTTTTTTTTCCTATTTTTTATTTTTTATGTTTAGACACAACACTATTTCTCCTAGTAGACCAATGATTTAATAATGTAGGTGTTATATATAGATCTAACTTTTCTTACACTAATGGATGAAATTATAAAAATCGTTATATCTATGTTTTACAAATTGACATTATCACCTTGAAATAAAATCGAGACACATTTAGTGAGATTCATATATATACGATTTTATATTATGATCAACAACATAGGATGTATGAATTGAGATAGCAAACTTATGAGATAATTGAACGGTCTCAATTTTTAATATATAAACTTTAATTGTTAAATTTAAAGGATATATTAGTCCTCTTTTGATATTTTTCAAATCAAAATATAAAAAATATATTCAATCCCCTTAATAATAGCCTCCATTAGATCACTCGCATCAGTCTCCTTATAATTTCATTTAAAATACACTTTTAAACATCACTTTTTTATTTTGGGGCTTCAATTTTAACATGTCTACTTTAGCAGGTTTCCCATTATTCATTCAAATTGAAAAAAATATAGAGAAAAAACTTGATAACCGCGATATACACATGGTGAATATTTATACCATTTGGAGACTGTATAAATTATTTTAGGGACTCGACCAATTTTAGAAAAACTGATAAAGTATCTTTTTTTCATATTTTTTATTTTTTTAATCCGTATAATAATTTTAAAGAGACTTATGTAAGTGCTCTTACCAAATACAATTATGTAGGTATATCTAAATAAGCATGGATGATTATTCATATGCATTACCGACTGAAGAACCAAGGTGGTCCAAGATATGTATAACAAGTGGCCAATCAAGCCATTGTATTATATATAGTTGGGTCCCCACTGAAATTTGTAACACAAACTTACTTGTGAATTTGTCAACAAAATATTCATGGTATGTGTTAAGGTTGCTCTAAATGAGCCCAAATTGTCACATGCAAAAGTCCCACATTGAAAATAAATGAGAGAGATAATTATTTAATAAACTATGGAGCAACTCCACTTATCACCGATTGGTTTTAAGTTGGTGACTCCTTAGGTTATGAAGTGTGCTCTCTCTCCTCATATGGTGTGGCCCAGGCCCGATTAATGAAATTTTACAGTATGTAGAAAACGGATTCAAAAATAAAATTTAATATAGTCTCTTAAAAATTTAAAATATAAACGAAGATAAAGTCAGAGCCCTTAATTTGAGGGTCTCAAATTTTTAAAAATTGCTATAAAATAAACAAACACAATCTTCCCTTTTTTTTGTACTGACCGTAACAATATGAACATACTAAATAAGTATAAATGGTGGGATAAGGGTAGGGAGGGAGAAGTCTGTTTGAAGGCAGGGGAAGCGAGATTCCGTTTGGAGGGAATGGAGAAGAGTAGGGGTTTTGTTTAGATTAGGAAAGCAAAGAAAAAAGGGGTAACAGGGAGGTTCAAATCCTGGTAATTGTTATGAATCGTGAATGACATTACCATCCCAGCTATCTTTTTTTATTTTATTTGAAGTGATCGCGTGTATATTTGAATCACCTCTTGTTAGGTTAGTGGCAACTAGTTTATAACTATGGACCCGAATTGAAGTTATATTTAGATTATAGTATTTATCTATAAATGTAGGTTTTTATATTTTATTCAGGTTACATCAACAATCATTATCAATAAAATATCTTCCTATTTTACACCGTTAAAAGTTCAAAACTAGTGTATTGGGGAGAGGGGTTTGAACCCGCTCCCTTCCACTAAAGCAACATAAGTTACAAATTTTTTGTTTTTGTTACTAAACATATATTATATCTACTAACAAGCTAAGCATGCACCAAAGATGGCCCTCTTACCCTAACCTAGGTCGGCCTCTGTTGTAACACTTGTCATAAATTACTAGTAGTTATAGTGATTTAGTCCTGCTATTGTGTTTGTCCGCTCGGGAATGCGCATGTGAATTCATTGAGAGATCTGCATTAGAGCAAACAGAAACCCCTGCCGATTTTCTAATGAGACAGCCTTGATTCCTCAATGTCTCGGTTTGTTGGTCGCGTATAAGAGCGTATCTGAACTAGGTGTTATTAGTTCGTCTTTCGCAAGAGGCTTAGAACCTCCGGTCTCGGATGTGGTTGCTTTAGTTCTGCCATAACACTTGAAAATGTGATTGGAGTACGACCACAAACATTACGACGGACAAATCAGTCACGAGTATTTGAAAGTAAAATATTTTAGGGAGAGTAATGCGTTTCCTTCTTTGTGTAACAAGGACAAGTATTTATAGATTACCTGTCCACCATAATAACAAGTTACGAGACTGGTGTCCCTATGTGATTGGTTGTGCAATCACTTTAGCTCGATATGAGCCGAGTTGTTGGACTTAAGCCCATTTCCTCATGAATTATATTTGATTCCGAAGTAGCGTTCATATCACTTAAAAATGAGAAAATTGATGAAGGAACTCGATTTGAATCTTTAAATAAACGGAATGGCATGTATTATACAACATTGTTATCGAATGACTAAAAAATATTAAAATGTAATGGACTGATCAAATTCGAAATTTTAGAAATCGTGAGTGATTTTATTGTGATTTGCCGTGAATAAAACAATGATATCACCTTTGAGGTAAATGTGAAATGAATGGGGAATCTAAGTGATGGAGACTAATACGAGAGAGGTTATTCGTGAAGGAGCCAAATGGCCACTGCCATATATATGTCTGCGCAACTTCCTTCCATTACTACCTAAAGTAGGGGGCCCTACTTCAAAGTGGACCTAAAAGCTGTTTTTATATCAAATAAATTAATTAATAAATACACAAAATTATTGAACAAATTAAAGTAGGGGATGGTGACGAATTCGATAACATAACTAATACCCCTCATGAGTCATGAGTTATACAAATAAAAACATGCATTTAACCTGCTTATAAAATTAGCAATATATTGAACTAGATTATGAGATATTGATAAGAGTGTATGATATATACCCAAAATAATTAACTTTCTTAACTATAAAAGTTAAAATAATGTAAATGCATATTAACTAAAGTAAGGTGAGTTATAATGGAGAGTATAAAGAGTTAAAAGAGCCAAGGTTGGTAAAAGTGGGTAGCCCTTTCAGCCTTGAAAAAGAAGCTTTACCAAATTAAATGTAACACTCACTTTAATATCCCAACTGTGTCCAATACATATAGTGTCCACACATCTGTGATCCCGCTACTCCAATCATTCACATATCACCACCCCCTCACCCCTCACCCCTCACCACTTTACCCTCCTTTTTTTCCATCCCCATGCACGCACGCAAAGTTAAAAGAAAAGCCTACAATCATCACTTCTAAAAGCCCCCTCTTTTTCAAACCCCTTCAACAATAAGATAGCCAAATTCACCTTATTATTACAATCACTCACAACTCTTTCATCATTATTACAACCAAAAACACATACACTACTCTCATCTTTCTCTTTATTGTTTCTTTAGAGAAATGAAAGTGCCCTTTACTTCAAACCAAAGCAATCATCCAAATCTTGTTGATACAAAGCCGATCATCAATTCAAACAACTCCACCATTTTAAGCTACGAGCCGAAGTCGGTTCTTGAAAACCGAGGCAGCCCACGTGTAACGACGACTGATCAGAAGCCGGGGAATAAGACCGATATTGTCCCGGTCTCTGACGACCCGGTTCAAGTTGATGATCATGTTCTCAACCAGTTTGAAGATTGGGATTCTTTCATGAAGGAATTAGGTTTACAAGAAGATGGTAATAATAATCATAACAATATTACTGAGTCCAAACCCTTAACTCATCATCAACAAACTCAGTTTCAGTATCTTTTTCCTCCCACCCTACCCGAGTTACCACTAGTTCAATCATTTGAGTCCACCCAACTTGCTCCCTCAGATATATCTCAATTCCCGCATATCATCCAAAACAATATCATCAACCCTTTCGAAATCCCTAATGATCTTCAACGTGTGAATCTTAATAATCTGGGGTTTGACTATGTAGATGAGTTGATTCGCTTTGCAGAGTGCTTCGAGACTAACTCGGTCCAACAAGGACACGTAGTATTAGAACGGCTCAATCAGAGGCTTCGTGCTCCTACCGGGAAGCCTCTTCAGAGAGCTTGCTTTTACTTCAAGGAAGCTCTCCAAACCCTACTCACCGGGTCAACTCGTTTGACTCAGTCATCGATCTCTTCTACCTTAATTCAGACTATAAATGCAAGAAAGTATTTCTCCAACATCTCCCCTATCCCCATGTTCTCAAGCTTCACGGCTAACCAAGCCGTGCTTGAAGCCGTGGACGATGGCTCAACGATGATTCATGTTATTGATTTTGATATTTGTTTGGGTGGGCTTTGGGCGTCTTTCTTGAAGGAGTTAGCCGATAAAGCCGAGTCGAGGAAAACCCAACCGCCATATTTAAGAATCACGGCTTTAGTCCCTGATGAGTATGGGATTGAGTCAAAGCTAATTGCGGAAAATCTAACTCAGTTTGCGGCTGAGTTGAATATTGGGTTTGATATTGATTTTGTATTGCTTCGGACATTTGAATATTTGTCTTTTAAGTCCATTGAGTTCATGGAGGGGGAGAAAGTTGTTGTACTGTTGTCGAATTCCATTTTTCGACGTGTAGGTGGGGGATTCGTTAATGATCTTAGAAGGGTTTCTCCTCACGTGGTGGTGCACGTAGACAATGAAGGGTTGATGGGGTTCAACACGACATCGTTTCGTCAGGCGGTGATCGACGGTCTGGAGTTTTATTCAACCCTTTTGGAGTCCTTAGAAGCATCAAATGTCGGTGGAAGTGGAGAAGGGCATGAATGGATGAGGAAGATTGAGACGTTTGTGATGTTCCCAAAGATCTTGGAGGGGATGGAGGCAGCCGGGCGTCGGAATATGCCATGGAGGGAGGCATTCGTGGAGGCGGGATTGAGGCCGGTGGAGTTGAGTCAGTTTGCTGACTTTCAGGCGGAGTGTATATTGAGAAGGATTCGGGTGAGAGGGTTCCATGTGATGAAGAGAAATGGTGAGATGAGGCTTTGTTGGCATGGGAGGGCCCTAGTTGCCACGTCAGCTTGGAGGGTTTGACTTTGACTTTATCAAGGAATTGAAATTAAATAAATGGTCTTAAATTATTATTACAAGATGGGAAATCTTCCCATGATAAGTATAGGTATGGACTTAATTGTTGTTGTATTTAGTTTAGATTTTAATGTAATGGTTGTGGCGGTAGTCTATTATCTATGTATTATCATCTTCCTGACTCACTTAAAACATAGTTTTATGTTTGTGAGATGGTGTTTCATTGAAAAATGGAGGGAATCAGAAATTCGAGTATAGTATTTGCTTGTTGAATTTTGTACGAACAACTGTTTTCTTTTTAACAATTCCATATTTGCCTGGTGTATGTAAATAAAAAAGACGGTAGGTAATTATTCATATTGGAGAAATTGATATTTCAAGTGGGGTTATGGTGGCCTACAAGTTTGAAATGGTCCAGAGGAGGTGAATAAGTGAAGTTAGTTTTGTAAGAGAGACAAGAAAACATATTCAGTAAAAAGAAACAGAGCTTGTAGTGACTTATCATTGCATCACCTTTGTACTGTTTTTCGTTTCTGATGATTTATGTTGTCTGAAACTTCTGCATTTTGGCGTGCAGAGAGTACTAGTTGGGAGGGGGTCCTTAAACCTTGTACCACTGGATACAATCCATAGTATGTAGCTACAGCTGTTATCGTGCCAACGATCCCTTAATACTTCGATTATTCAATCCTTTAAAAATAAAAATCCAACCGCAAAGCCCCGTCGCCCCTGTACTGGGAAGTGGTAAATCGTGGGATGTGCATCAGATGGTCAAAGGACTTGAGGGTGCCCGTTAACTACTTTCACACCAGATTCTGTCTCATAAGAGACTAAAACACACGCGGTACGTACAGAAGAGGCAAGACGTGATGCTACCCACCTCAAGTTCTTTATCACTACATCTGTGCCCAGAACATTATTCAATCTTTTATATATTCGTTTGATTTATAATTTAAATTCGTTCTACATCAATTTGATTTGATTTGCAAGTTGGACCCAAATTTGATTGATATTTTAGTTTTTTAAATGAGTATAACATACTGAAAAGTTTTATGTAGTAAAGCTGTCTTGAATTATTCAAGGTTTTGCAACGTGAAGTATTTATAACTTCTATACTTTGACTTAATTGAGATGTCAAATAATTGTTACACTAATAATTGTTGGAGTAAATCTTTGCTAATAAAATATCGAAGTTTAGCTTATCAAGGGACCAAGAGTTTACTGGAGTAGCAACATTTACAGCTACAAATCTGCAATAGTCTCGATAGGTCAATTATTGAATGATTGACTGGAGTAAATCCCTATGAAATACTCCTGTAATTCTTACTCCACTATGAATTTTGAACATTTGAAATATTTTGGGTAAAAGAAAAGGTCCAATGTTGTGCAATGTCTATACAATGTCACTAAAATACTCAAGATGCATATTCATTAGTTCCTATACGAATATTAGCAGTTGGTTTTAATATCGAACTGTATAGATGTTTGATAATAATGTGTCATCTTAAAATAAAAAGCTCATTATTTTTAAATTATAACAACGACATATACGTGCATACTAGAGAAAACACATATGCAACTTACTAGTATAATAATTCACCTTAACGTACGAATATAATAATCGTATTACACGAATTTGTATGCTTATGATTGAAGGATTGAATTAGCAATGGGTTTTGATTTTGATGTAATTGAAAGGTGATGGAAGGGAGAGTTGAGGAGGGATGAAGAGCAATTGGGTCCGGACGTGACGGCTCGAAAGCACGCCTGTTTGGACATTTTCCGTTAGTGGGTTAACCGCACGTTGTCTAGGCATATTGATTGGCATGGGATACCAATGGGCACATAATAATACCATAGTTTGTGCCTTCACGTTCCAGCTTTCAAGTTTAAGCAACATACGTCATCTTAACGGTCTCTAGCTAATTAGTTATGCATCCGTATATACAACATTCTTGGTGGAGGATAATGAAGACCACCTATATGTATTCTTCATTTCTACCTTGCTAGAATCAATTTTAGTTGAAGTTTCAGCATTAGCTTGCCTCTTTAGATTCCGGTCGATTCAGTCGAACAATCACTCTTTTAAGAAATAAAAAATGTATGGTTATAAACAAAAAAGGGTTAATGGCACAATCGATCACTCATGTTTCATAACATTCACCATTCGATCACTCATGTTTCATTTTAACCTTTTTGATCACTCATGTTTATTAATCATGTTTCAGTTGGTTTGTTGGTTAACTTTTATGTCAAAATCAATTTTTGACATTAATTATGTAAGTAACCATTCACTCTAAATTACTTATATCATTCTGTCAATTAGCTTGTTTGTTTTGTTCTTCTAACAGTTCCATTGTAATATTGAATTGTGTTTGCATTAGGTATTCAATTCTTCATATCATTCAATTCTGATTTGTTCAACGAGATCCAACCTTTTCCATGCTAAATGATTATCAATGTAGTAATTTAATATGAGCAGTTTAATGTTGTTGGTTACAGTTATGGTTTCTCTCTTATTGTGACCTATGTTATGTCATATACTATAAATTTGGTGCCAATGAGGTATAAAATGATCTTGAATTAACATGAACTTTTCTCATTTATAGCATTGCAGGGGCAGAAAATGACATTTGCGTATTTGATTTTATATTTCAGATTAGCTTTCTAAACAATACTTGTTTTCATGATTTTCCTCTTAGGAGATTTGCCGATGGTACAGGTTTATTGTTTTGACTCTTTGTAAGCGTGAATCTCTTTTGGTTATCATGTGATGCCATTATGTCTTGCTCTTGGTTGAGGCACATCATGCTATTGTTTTGGCTATATTCCTTATATAAAACCTAATTATAATAAGATAATAATTTGTTTGCCGAGTCCTTGTGAAATCATTTGGCATAAGATATATGTAAATTGACAGGTATATCTTGGGAGGTATTATAATAACTATTCTTTGTAATAAAAAAGAAACTTGGAGATATTGAATGCATTGAGTTCTATAAACATTTGTCCTTGCGATTATAGTGTATTCTACAATTTCATATGAGGATGTAGTGCTGGTATTGAGAGTGAACCAGTATATTCTTGTGTTGCCTTCCTCCTACACATATTGTTTTAATTGGTTAACTGTTCGTCGTGTTATTGTTCTGAATTGTAGAACGACTGTTTGACGTCCTAACAGTACTATCGCATTTGAAAAAGTTCTATTTCTTATGTACTCAATATTCTTTGTTATACCTTAATAATCATTTGCCTAGAGCCATGGTCTTGGCTATTAAGGGTGATAAATGAACTTCTTTTAATAGAAAAAAAATGTCATAATTATAATCTTGTATATAAGTGAAAGCACTTTTAAAATTGATGCTTGATTTGGCTTCAAATGTACTACTACTGGCATTTTCTACTCTACTGTTGAGGACACTTTACATATAGTGTAAACAAATTATCAAAGATAATGAAAAGATGGAGTACTAATATTGAATGTAAATATGTCAGCATTGAGTAAAATAAGAACAGCTCATGAGACAACTAGCATTTTTTGTTGGGTCAATGAATTCATTAGTGCATGAAAAGCTTCTTCAAGCATGAGGAAATGATTCTGAGGTCTTCGTCAGCTCCAGCTGACAGAAAATACTATACGATCAAGCACTGCTTTCTAGCAAATTTTCCTCTTGGAGATTTGCCGATGCTACAGGTTTGTTGTTTTGACTCCTTATAAGCGTGAATCTCTTTTGGTTGTTATCATGTGATGCCATTATGTCCTCTTTCTTCGGTAATTCACATAATTTATATCTAATTCATCTTTTGTTATAAAGGGTTGCAACCATCATTATTGTTCTGAATGCGTAGTGAGGTATGTGGTCTCAAACTTGGAGGAGAACATACCACACATCACCTGTCCAATTATCGGGTGTAAAGGCCTATTATATCTTGAGCAATGCCAGGAAATCTTGCCCACTCAGGTTCCTGACCGGTGGAGGGATGCCTTATGCGAGTCATTGTTTCCAGCTTCTCAGAAGGTTTACTGTCCCTATAAGAATTGTTCTGGGAAAACGAACTACTATTAAGAAGTCTGAATGTATGCATTGCAATTGATCTGTTTTCAGTGTCGAACTCCTTGGCATAAAAAGAGAACATGTGAGAAATTTCAAAAACTCAACAAAAATGGACTAGAAGCAGAGGATATCATGCTGGTGAAGCTTGCAAAAAAAGTGTCCCATGTGCAAATTCTATGTTATTTTCAAATGTTGTATATTATGACTTTACTATTATGGCCTCATTAGCTTATGAACTCCCAAGTGCATAGGTTAAGGCGTCTTTTTCTTTACAAATTATTAATATTATCTATTTTTTTTTACCTTTTCTCATTACAATATTTGCTTAACATTACTACCTTGCTACATGTTATTGAAGTTAACACATGAGTCACAGCTTCGGTTTTAATATTTAATCTTTCATGGCTCTCTTATTTGAACAATATGCACGCATGTAATATTATACTCCCTTCATTTCCATATGTTTGGTTGTTTGGAAAAAAATTACTTTATTAAGGAATGGTAAAAGATTACTAATATGTCCTTAAATAAAGGTGTTGAAGTATTACTTTATTAGGGACAAAAAATACTTTATTATGGGCAAAAAGAAGAGAATAGGCTTAAAAGTTCATTGAAAATCTAAACAATCAAATATTTTGAAAAATGATTAAAAAAAATTTAAATAATCAAACATACCGAAACAGATGGAGTAGTAGTTATATATGTATATTACTTAATAACGCATCACTTGTGTAAAACTATCACCGTTTAATTTGTACATGCTTAATATGATCATTTTACACCTACTAACAAGTTTGCTGTAGTTAGACTCGGACAATGACTAAAGTAAATATTGGCCCGACGATTGTCGGGCCGAGTTAACTAGTATATATATATAATGTTATATCATATATTACAAAATAGTTAGATGTTTTGATAAGTTATCGATTATAACTAATAAAGTAGTTATATTATTAAATGTTCATCACTATATTCAGCTTGTATGTTATAATTGATAGTATTTTGTGTCAAATATTATATTGTTAAAAAAATAAAATGCATCACTATAATTACAATAATTAGATGTTTTGATAAGTATTTATTATAATTGATAAAATAGTTATAATATTCAATGTTTATCACAATATTCAATTTATATTATAATTGATAATATTGGGTGTCAAATGTGTTCACGTTATAAATGTAACGTGTCCACGTTAGTCAAGGACTTGGGATCTCGAACAGGGCCCGGACCGAATACCCACCTAATGTGTAATGGGCTCGAAGGGGACGGGGCCCAATATCTTGGCTCATGTCCATCTCACTTAATAACGGACCACGAGCCTGGACTGGGCTCGGACCTTTCGAGCGGGGCTCGTTCATCAAACACGTTTACTTCCAAGTTCCAATTTCTCCTTACAATTGCACGACTTGGATTATAGGCTTATCAATTATAGTTATGGTCTGTTTGGATTTTGTGAATATAGGTGATGTTTTAATTCCATTATGTTTGAAATCAATTTTGTACATTTACCTACGTTAGTCAAGGTTAAATGTCTTCACTTAATTACATTCACTTCATTTTAGTAACCTTATATTAGGGTGACCAGTCGATAATGACTCTTATTTAGAACTTTTTTTAGTGATAATTGGTAAAGCATATCTTATAATAAAATTAAACGAGGGATTAGTGATCGAATTGAACAAAATTCATGATAAGGATAATTAACAGTAATCGGTTGAAATTATAGAACCGAACTTGATCCGATATTAACAAACCGTTTACCCAGTGACAAAAATATTGTTCGGTTTGATCAGGGGCGGACCCAAGGGGGGTGGGGTGGGCCATGGCCCCCCCTGGGTTTTCAAAAAGTATGTATAAGATATAGCTTTATACTTTTAACAAAACTAGTGCTTGCTCTAATGGCCCCCCCAATGCTAAGTCTCCCAGGCTGTCTGGGTTCGAATCCCAACAGCTTTACTTCTCTTTTTTTTTGATTTTTTATAAGCATCCCACCTCTTCGTTTAAATTGATGAAATACCGATTTAACAACCTTTAATTCTCCCAACTCAAATACGGATTAAGTGTGATTAAGCCAAATGTCTTTTTTTTTTTTTTTGATAATTAGCGATGAATTGTGACTACAATGATATTACAAACATGAATACAGAAATTGCTAACTAATAGAAAGTTAGAGTATAATATGAGACAAATATGTCTCCAACAAGGTTCGAACCCATGACCTCTTACATGAAAGGTTGGGCCGGATGCCACTAGGCTATTGAGCCATCGGCATTAAGCCAAATGTCTTTAAATACTAAATTAATTTACACTTTCTTTATTTATTGTTTGTAGATTCATTCGACTTGTTCTAGCACCTCTAATATTATCAATGGTTACAATAGAGTTGAAGGTTGTAGAGTACCTTTAAGATAAATTTTATAATTTTTATTATGTCGTATTTTTAACTAATAATTAAACATGAATTGTTATACACACAACACACCAACACAATACCAAATAGTATTTTTTTAAGAGTGAAAATTATTACTTCGCCCCGAATTTGTAAGTGTAATATTTCATGAAGTTTTGTCAAGGGGCAAAGTAGTCATTTCACTCTTCAAAAACACCATTTGGGTGTGTGTATAGTGGTTAAACCGACATTTTTTTTCAACTTGGCCCCCCTAACTTTTCATCCTAGTTTCGCCCCTGGGTTTGATAACAACTCTAGAGATGCGGCTTAAGACTGCAATACGCACATTTGCATATGTTTTGAAGTATGCTTCATCATCATCTTCGTTTGGCAATAACACGCACGAAGTACCCCAATAATAGATTCATCATTTGTTCTCAATAGTTTATTTTTATGATGCCAATTTACCAAATGCATGAAATATGTGTTGTGATATTTTTTTCTTGAAAAAATAACACCAACGTTTAATATTGTTATCGAACCTGAGCGGTGGAAATAAGAAATATATTCACCATGATTTATTTATGAGACTAAAGGTACAATTTCTTTTGGGAAATCAATTACTCTATTTGAATATGATTATGCATTGGACAAATAGCAGCAACGATCATCTATATTTACAAATATTTATAGTTCATCATTTATGTTTTAAAACATCATTATCACTCAATTATATTTCAAAATATATCCTGCTTGGTCTCGTGCGTTAATTTTTTTTGTTAGGTGCATGTTAAGGGTGAGTTATTTCATCGAAATTTGAGTTATTTCAAATTTTTCTTTTGATTCTTTTAAATCCTAAAATATACTCCTTCTGTTTTGAAATAGATATCAAAATAGAGTATTGTTTAACTAAAATGTACTCTATTAAGGGTTACGAAAATTTACTTCATAAATACTGAACCAAAATGATTTTGTAAACCATTGATGTGGTTGTTTGAGAAAATTGGAAGAATATTAACTTCTACTCCTCCTTAATTTTTCAGATTTTAGTACCCCATCCCCCAATCTTCCTAAATTGCCCTTAAAATATCTCCCCCTGGCCCGATTTATTTTGGCGCCCCTTCCTCTTCTCCCCTCTTTCATTTCTTCTTCATTTCTATTGTACTCCATCTCCCACTTTCATTTCTTCACTCACTTTATCTAAACAAAAATTTTCCATATTTTATTTTGGTCAGTGAACCTTTTTAATTTCGAATTCTTCTTCAAAAATCTGATTTTTTTACCAACAAAACTTCAATTTCGAACATAATGTATGAAAGTTTATGCTCCATTATAAAGTTGGAAATTCGTCATTCCTGCAAACAAAATATACTGCAATAAGAGACTAAATTTAAGTATACATAGGTCTAGTTGCATTTGTACAAAGTAATGGCAGGTTCTTCACCATCGTGGCCTTCATCATGGCATGGGCACACGATGAAGGTCACTATTCTAACCTATATGCACGTCATTGTGCGCTCCATCGTGAGCTAGGGCACGATGGAGGGCATGATACTCTCCAGGGATTTTTTAATCGTGCCACTAAAACACGATTTTCCCGAACTGAAAAATTTCTTCTCACTCTTGGATGAATAAAGTTGTGCAGTTTTCTTGATATTAAGACCTAAAATCGAGGTGTCCCAAACAAATAAGGTAGAAGGAAAAAAAACTAGAATTCAAGTTTGGGACAACAATGGAGGATGAGCGGATTTAGAATGGAGGAAGAATAGAAAAAGCCTTAAATGAGAGAGGTAGAAGAAGAAATTAAGGAGGGGGTATATTTAGCAAATGTTTTCATTAAGGACAATTTAGGAAGACTGAAGGTACTAAAATCTAAAAAATTAAGGAGAGATAGAAGTTAAAAAATGATGGGGAGGGGTATTCTTCCAATTTTCTCACGGTTGCTTGCCCACGGGGCATAGCTCGAATAGTCACGGGCTTCACTATAAGAGTGTGCTTCTCCACAAGTGGGTGGGTTCGATCTACGGCAAGTGCATGAGTAACTCTGCATTTGTTCAAGGGAGGACCTGCTTGTGGGTGGTTACCCAGAGTATTGGCACTCTTAAGGTGGGTATCGGACCGCTAGAGACACATCTCGAATTTACCTCCTCTATTGAACGATATGCTAGCTAACCGGGGCGCTGAAAATGAGCATATCATTTTCTTTTACTGTATAAGTTTATGACAATAATGTTTCCAAAAGGAGACTTATCGGTGATTCAGCCCAAGTCAACCCAACGTTTTTATTGATGAAAATGGACAAACATATTGTACATTGAATATTATCGTACTTTAACTGCAACTTCAGCAATCACCACTATTTACATACTAAAATTATGCTCAAAATACTCAAAAGATTCAATCTTTCAGATCTAAGAACTGTTTCTCAAGCAAATTCCATTCATCATTCTTATTCCAAATCCCTTTCAACATCTGGTAAGTTTCTTGAATTCAATCTAGTTTCTTGAATCTTTTTTGCATCAAGATCTAATTTTTTTGACTTTTTATTACTAAACAGTCAATATGAATTCCATTTCAATGGAAGAAAGTTCAAATGGGGTATTTGATTTCAAGTCCTACATGATACAGAAAATGGGTTCTATTAATAAAGCTTTAGATTCTGCTATTCCAATAATAGAACCTATTAAGCTTCATGAGTCAATGAGATATTCATTGCTTTCTGGAGGAAAAAGGGTTTGTCCAATAATGTGTATTGCTTGTTGTGAGCTTTTTGGTGGGAATGAGTTGATTGCGATGCCTACTGCTTGTGCCCAAGAAATGATACATGCCATGTGTTTGATGCTTGACGACCTCCCCAGTATGGACGATGATGACCTTCGACGAGGAAGGCCATCGAATCACAAGGTCTTTGGCGAAGATGTCACTGTTTTAGCTGCTGGATCGCTTCAAGCATTGGCGTTTGAGCATATAGCAACGCGTTCTGTTGGGGTGAGTGATGAAAGACTCGTTCGGGTGATGGGGGAGTTGGCTAGATTGATAGGGTCAAAAGGTGCTGCAGCTGGTCAGTTTGCGGATTTGATCAGTGGGGGTGATAAATCTGATGATTCTTTAGAGAGGTTGGAGTATATTCATCTACATAAAACTGGGGCATTCTGTGAAGCTGCGGCTGTTTGTGGGGCGATCCTAGGAGGTGCTTCGGATGAGGAAATTGATAAACTTAGGAAGTATTCGAGGTGTACGGGGTTGTTGTTTCAGGTTATTGACGATGTTCTTGATGTAACAAAATCTGCACAAGAAATCGGGAAGACTACTGGGAAAGATTTGGTAAATGGTAAATTGACTTATCCAAGGTTGATTGGAGTTGAGAAGTCAATGGAACTTGCTTACAAGCTTAATCAAGAGGCTAAGGATTATTTATCTAGTTTTGATCCTCAAAAGGCTGCTCCTTTGATTGCAATGGCTGACTTCGTTCTTAGTAGGCAGAGATAGGCCATTTTTGCTCGATGTCTTGCATCAAACTTTCCTTCATTATTTAGATTTTAGGGCCTATGAATTGCATTGTTCTTGTTTGTTCCAAGTCTGGAAATGACAATCAAACAGGAAATATCGGTTTTCAAGTTCAAGCTGAGCCTGCAAACCGAGATCGTTTGTGGTGCCCTATACTTCACAGTTCACATGATGGAACGTATACGGTATAATGATACCTCCATTTAGTTTACTTGGATAATTGTTGAATCAGAGTTGAGGGATTTACTTAACTGTTGAAGTATTCCTCTTTTTTTTGTTATAGAGATATTGATAATTATTATAAGAGAGTTGAGTGATTTATTTACTTATTCTTTCACTAGCCTATAAATTAGGGTTGATCATCGATTCATCGGCAATGTTTAAACCTGATGTATCTCATGATGTGTAGCTATCAAGTTTTGTGGCATTCATTTTTGAATAGATTTCATATGAGTATATGATACATTGATACTAGTGGGAATGTTTTTCTATATTGAGAAAGGAGCCTCAATTAGTACCGCAGTTCCTCCTCTTTCGATTTCGCCCAGATTTTGGTTCAAATCATTACGGCCATTCTTCGAGATTTTGGTTGCACACCAAAATGTCAAATTGATTTTTCTAAAGGACTATCATGGTAATAAATTAATTATATTTTAAAATTTTCATTAACCGGGCCTGTGCTACATTCATATGAGGAGACTGGAGAGAGCACATTTTATAACCTAATGAAGCACCATCTTAAAACCAATTGGTGTTAAGTGGACTAGCTCCCTAATTTATTAGGTGATGAATACTCTCATTTATTTCCAATGTGGACTTTCACATATGACAACTTGGGCTCATTTGAAGTAATCTTAACATCTGTAGAGATTAATTGTGTAATTTATGCGTTAAGAGAAATCTCAATAGAAATATTTTTAATAGAACCATAATCGTTATGTGATTTTGGTATTTCACTAATGAGCAAGATCCCAGATATTGTCACTTTGCTCACTTGCGCTTTGGTTGCTTACAAGGAAGATTTAACCAACTAAGGAATCGAAAAAGAAATCAAAAAACAAATCGAGAAAACAATCGAAAAGAAATCGGAAAAAAAATTGAAACAACTACCAAAAGTAAAACTTTTTGCGAAACAACTACCAAAATCGAACTATTTTTGCCAAACAACTAGCAAAATCGAACTATTTTTGCCAAACAACTAGCAAAACCGAACATTTTTGCTAAAAAAGTACGAAACCGAAAAATCGAACCATTTTTACTAGAAAAAAATCAAAAAAAAGAAAAGGAAAAAAAATCCAAAAACAAATCAAGAAAAAAATCGAAAAGAAATCGGAAAAAAATTGAAACAACTACCAAAGTCAAAACTTTTTGCGAAACAACTACCAAAATTGAACACTTTTTGCCAAAACAATTATCAAAACCTAACATTTCTGTCAAAAAATCGAACCATTTTTACTAGGAAAAAAATCGAAAAGAAATAAAAGAATGGATTCGAAGAAAAAAAATCGAAAAGAAATTGAAAAAAACAGAAAAAATAGAAAAAGAAATTCGGAAAAAAATTAGTTATGGAGACTAAACTGCCCAAAAAAATTATACAACACTACATTGTATTCAGTTTGCGTTTTAACCATGAAATAATGCTAAAACTTCACTTTACGTCCAAAGTTACAATTTTCCGTCAACTTTTAGCGGTGAGTTTGTGAGGGACTAAAGTGCATCAAATATAACAATTACTGGGATTATATATATCCGCAACTTGACCATTAAATGGGATCAAAGGGCAACTTGCGTGGGACCAAACTAGCAATTTTCTCTTCAGAATTTCATGCAAATAAAAAGCCTATTTATACACACCTCGAGTCCTCTACAGCGTAGTTTAATTCGCGCAGGAAATTCTAGTAATATGAAGAGGAACTGCGAACGTAGCTTAATTCGCGCAGGAAATTCTAGTGATATGAAGAGGAATTGCGAACGGGCATGCATATAGTGCCAACAAAATTAGGTGTCAACAGAGTACATTTGTATTCCAACTTTAATTAACATAGTACATTTGCACTCATTTATGTAAGAGTACAAAAGTACTCTAACCCAGTTATATACTCTTCATGGTGGAGTGCAAATATACTTTAATTTGAGAATTTATGTCAGAGTACAAAAGTAGTCCAACCCAATTACAAATTCTTCATGGTGGAGTGCAAATATACTATGAGAATTTATGTCAGAATACAAAACTACTGCTCCAACCCAGTTATATATTCTTTGTGGTGGAGTGCAAACATACTTTGCAAAACATGTTAGAGTACAAAAGTACTCTGACGTTATTTAATTAATAAAATTTGGTATTGTTGGAGTTCAAATATACTCTGCAAATACATGTTAGAGTAGAGAAGCACTCTGACGTTATTTAATAAATAAGTTAAAAATGCAAATAAATGTTAAAGTACAGAAGTACTCTGTTGACTGAAGTTGGAGTAGAAATATACTCTATTAACATTGCTATCACCTAATTTTGTTGGCATCAGATTCAAGCCCACCGTGAACACCACTAACAGTTTCCATGGCGGAGATATATGCCCATATTAGAGACAAACAGCTCTCCCACAGCCACAAAGAATGTGAAGTGCACCAAGCAAACAAGATAAGAGTAAATAATTTAAGCATCACCGCGAACAAGGTCAGGACACTAATTTGTTAGTCTTTTTTGAATTGCATTGCACTGGTTCCATTATATTATCTGATTTGAATTCTCTTTTTCCTATGTCAACTAAGTAGAACAGGGAGAGGGAACTGATTCTCTAAATCCTAGTCCATTATATTTTGCTTGCTTATGTGTTTTATTGTATCTTGATATACAAATTGTAAAAAGTTAGCTTTATTAACCTCATGGACGATGGAGGTAATATGCTAATTGGTAACCATGCATGTATGAGCACAAATTCCTCTCATTCAAATACGCCCATTGTCCGCAATCTATGTGTGCATGGAATTCATTAACTAGTCAAAAAAGAAGGAAGAAAGAATGTTAAATGAGGAATATTTGGAAAAGTATTCCTATATAGTCCTTTAGACTGATAATCGTTGCACATTAGTCTCTATCTCTTCGGGATCATGTCGTAATATTATTTGTCACTTTCGGAGACTAAAGAAAACACGTATGCCACTTTCAAGGACTAATTACAACATTGTAATTATATGGGACTAAAATACAACTGCGTCCCAGGTCCCACTATCTGAAATTAAAAATGACAATTAACTATATAAAAAAAAAAGAATATTTGCACTTGTGTACTCTGAACCTAATTGTCTTGGCCGTAACTCTAAAAGATGAATTTTGGTAGGGGCTTGATGAAGAATATTTGCAGTTGATAAGAATATTGCTTTTTTATAGTCATATACTCCGTATATAATATACTAGACTTAGAGAAGAAGTATGATAGTGAAATAGCACGCCTAGCTCAGTTGTCTCCACAAATTTGGAAGTTTTGGTGATTTAATTAGATTCACTTCTCGAATATAATCCTCAGCTGGCCCTACTACATATTTCCATATCTAATGTTAGATAGAGCCTCTAGACTTTTTTGAAGCTTCCCATTGCTTGCCTATTGCTCTAGGCTTGCACTGTGATGATGTGTCTATGTGATGAGGTACATACGTTAGGAATCTATTATCGTTGTAAGAAGATGAATTAAAACGTCTCAAAATTAATCTAACAACTATATCATTTTTGAATGACGATCTACAATTTAGACTAAAGTGACTTAGCTTCTTTCCTCAACAATACATGGAATTGGAAATTTGGAATGGAAATATTTAAAATTAAATTCTATACAAGCTATTGAAGTTATTGTATGGAGTCTTCCCACATTAAGTAGTGCCTCAAACAAACAATAATTTGAAACTTGCATGCTTATTAAGTCATTAAAGACCTCTCATTCTCTATGAAAATTGAAGTTTAATTGTAAAATTGTATCAAATAACCATGCATGCATTAGATTTGATAGGAGATTAAAAGGCATGTTTGATCACACATGTATTAATATGTCTCGTCTGATCATACATGTTTCCGAAAATGTCTCACTTGGCCATTTTGTCATAACCTACGTTACGTTTGATTTTTAAAGACAAACTTATATCGGGTAATATAAAATTATCCGAACAATTTTTAAATAACTTTTTAGTTCTAATAAGATGTTAGGGTAAATATATATTTATGTTTAGACCTCTTTTTTTCTGAAAAAAGCTCGAGATCATTACTATAATAATAAATTGGTAACAATAATAAAATAAAAATAAGTCAATTTTTTTATTTTAAAAAGTTTTATGTTTATTTATACAATTTTATTTCTACCCATTTACCCTAAAAATCAAACATTATAATAGAATGATCAAGTAAGATACCTTTTAGAACATGAATGATCGAATGAGATCGTTACTATTGAATCACGTGGTATCAAGTGGGATACGGTAAAAGACATGTGTGATCAAACATGTATTTAACCGTTAGATTTATATGATTGCCCCTTTTAAAATATGATGTAGTGATGGATTATGACCTCATCATATTGTGAAGGTGAAATTACATAAGGGAAGTACTATATATATGCCTGTAGAATATGCTTTGATCACAAGTATACTTTTGTAAAAGTGGATTTTTGACCAGATACCATTTAGTTTGTCTGTACCCTGGATACTTCAACTCTATCTATAATCCTCAAATGGAATGGATAATAGGCAAGTGTTGTCAGCTTGCAGGTGGCTCATTTTATTTCCAGACTTCAAAATTAGATCCTCATCAGCTCCCGGAGGATATATAAAAGGGGCCGGGTCGGGTACGGACTACGAACAGGTCATGTAGGACGCACGTAAGTGGAACATTGTATGTCTCACTAAATAAGGTTTTTATTGTTAAGCTCATTAGCTCTGAGGAAGGCAGGGGTGTATATTTATCCTTGGATCCAGTGGCGGTCTGGCGGATTTACTATTATTCAACGTGGTCGATCCAGACGAGGTAAATCCGCCCCTACTTGTATTTGAGGTGAAATATGATTTAGGTGCGCAGCCATAGGGTGTATTATTGGAAGGGGAAAAAAGAGGAGGGGATAGTGCCTGCCAAATATATGGGGACTAATTTTAGGTTCAGCCAAAGGGTATTGGCTATTTGAGAAGCGAAAAAAAAGAGGGGAATGCCTTATAGAGTTGAGGAAGAGAGATATGTTCCTTGTAGGTAATGTTGACCGTTGAGTAAATTGTACATTATTCGTTCGTCCTCAATGAGTCAATGTGCAACCCATGATAAACTGTCTTGGCATCTGTAATCACGAAAGTTCTTTTTCTTTTTCTTTTTTTTTTTGGTAAATTAGGGATGAGGTGAGTTTCGGACTCATGACCTTTTGGTCATTAGCAACAGTCTTTTTCACTAGGCTATTCGATTAACTCTGTAATCACGAAAATTATGACATAATATATTTATTTTTACATAATGTTTAATGGATTATCTGTCAAGGTAGACGACGAACCTTGATTAAGGAATAGTAAAACTTTTTTTCATTCCAACCTCATATAACGAACAAAAATGAAATGAGTTATATATAGATGTGGGATCCTAAGATTACCTTTTCCCACTAAACTTACCTCACACCATTAGCCTTCCTCCACAAAACTATTTTTTCAAATTTTAAAGAATTTTCAAAAGCTTGACATGGACTCAAACATGTTCATCCTATTATTAGTATAAGTTGAATGAGCGAATTGCATAAATAATGTCAGATAGTGTCATCAAGTTGTAATTTAGTCCTTAATAGTGGTACCGTTACAGTTTAGTCCTTGAAAGTGGTAAAAAAAGTTACATATTAGTCCACACATTAACTTTTTCCGTTAATTTTTAATACCAACATGTGATGAGAGACAAAAAATAAACTTTCTAAGATTTAAACTCACTTTTTGTATTTCAGCTTCTTAATAAATTTTCATTAGACACAAAAAATGAGTTGAAATTTTGAAGAAACGATTTTATGGGGTTCAACTCTAAAATCAATTGGCGATAGAGGGAGTATCAGCAAGATCTTATATATTAACCTGGGAGAACATCGACTTTCGATGTGGGATGTGCATCTTAACACTCCCCTCACGTGTAACCCAATATCGGCGGAACTTTCATCGCCGGTATTAACTGCCGGAAACAACATCGGCGGGTTACACGTGCCTCAATAACTCGGGTCTGGCTCATGATACCATGCTAAGAGTCTATGTGGTTCTACTCTAAAACCAATTGGCAATAGAGGGAGTAGCCCAAGATCTTATATATTAACCCGGGAGAACATCGACTTTCGATGTGGGATATGCATCTTAACATACCCCAAATTTGACATCTCATTGTATGTTGGTGTAAAAAATTAAGGGTATAATTAAAGTTCGGATTAATCTGAAATTTTTTAACCACTTTTAAAAACTAAACTGTAAATATGCCACTATTAAAAATTAAACTACAACTTAATGTACTTAATGACATGACACTATTGAAACAATAATTCGATCTAAGTTTAAGAGTGCTCTATTCAAATTATTCTTTATCAGAAGTAATTAACTATATGTCGCTTGACATGACTTTAACCGTGTTCGATCCGCGTATAAGTTTAAGAATGCTTCATGTAAGATTTGATATCTATTTTAGCCATTTAAGTCTATAAACCAAAACATTGTACGAGGAATGTCATTTAAGGTACTTTAATTTACAATAATATAAACATTCTCTTTTTGCAAGCTTACTTTTATTTGCTTATACGGTACTAAAGAAAATAGAGAAAGCTTGGAGTAGTTAATAATTTCACTTATTTTTTGTTTCCCCTTTTTGCCTCTAGAATCTTCATCTACAAGAGTTATTACAACTAACCATGTTTAAACCTTTAAGCAAAATACTTAACAAGACGCGTCCTTTTAAAGGGTCGGCCAATTGAATAATTAAACATCATTAGTGTTCATGCCTGAGGTTTAATTATTTCTATCTTTTGAATTTTATTACATGCATGCTTCTCTTATTGTGCGTATCAAAATTAGCATATTATCTCAATGCGGGTGCCACCATTCAATTGCATATTATCTTCCATCACTATTATGACTCATGCTACTCAATATTGCTAGAATTGTTAACCTACTACGTGCAATATGCATTTTCATTCCTATGAAAGTTTGGTCTACGGAAATGATCTCTAATATTGGTTGAAAAAATACCTTTAGTCCTTTTGACTGATAGTGCATATTTTTTTACCCATATATATTAGGGATTAATGTGTACTTCTCGATAAAAATATTTGAGTGTTGAAAGTTCAATTTTGGCCCCAAATTATTTTGCACTTGAAGTCTTTCGGTCCAAATAATTTAATGGTTCTGTCAAAAGAGGGAATACAGTGCACATTTTCAACCAATATCATGGGCCATTTTCACATACCTCACATTTAAAGGGACGAAGTACAGCTTATTCATATTATTTAAGATCATTTCAATAATTACTCCATGCTTTTAAAGTTAAAGTAAAAAAGGAGTTCTTAAATTACTTTTATTATTACTATATATTGATATTGTAACTCATAAAATATATTTTGGGCTATTTTAAATTTAGAAAAGGGTACATAAATTGATGTAATAAAAACATGCATTATAAGTTACTTTTTTTACCATGCATTATAAGTTACATAATTAAGATAACCAAATAGTCTTATGGTTGAGCTAACCTCTCTTGATTAATGAGGTCAATTGTTTGAATTTCATTGTAGGGAGGGATAGAAAATTATTAAAGTATTATATATATTAAAAAAAGATAAAACATTGCATTCTATGACCAAGAAAGTGTTTATGAAGCATTCTTAAGCTTTACACTTTAGAACTTAATTCATACTCCATATAGGGAGTATTACATTTTGCATGCAATCCATCCCTCATAACCTCTTCTTCATCACATTCTTATCCATTTAAACTTGAATTGTGGTCATTCATGATATATATGCCACTTGTCCAATATACATACTAGCAATTAGCAAATACCAACCAACTCATCCTTTGACCAAATACTTCGATTGATAAGAATCCAAGCTAAGTCAACCCTCCTAAGATCTTACCAAGCCTCCTTTATCACTATTGGGATTCCATATTCTCAGAGGAAATGGTATATAGTTTTGTATACATTCTTGTTTCATCTATTTAAGGAGCTCTGAGGCTGTGTAACACCATGCCACATAAACTACAAATCAAGAATCTTGTTTGTGAGAATACAAAAAGTAGAGCAACTATGGTCACCACATTTTCTGTTGAAAAAACTCAAAATCTGCAAATAAGCAAGAACAATTACCAACATGGAGGAGGATTTGTGGCTGAAGAGATTCCAGGGCTCTTGAAAGTTTACCACAATGGCCACGTCGAACGGATTCAAATCGTCCCAAATGTTCCGTCAAATGTGCCATCAGAACTTGGCATTATTTCCAGGGACATTGTCATAAACACTAATTCAAATCTATGGGCTCGAATTTACCTTCCCGCGCATGGGAGGACCAAGCTCCCGCTAGTCGTGTATTTCCATGGAGGCGGATTCTGTGTTGGATCCGCCTCCTGGAAGTGCTATCATGAGTTTCTGGCTGAGCTGGCCTCGAAATCAGGCTGTGTGATCATGTCGCTGAACTACCGTTTAGCCCCTGAGAATCGCCTTCCTGCTGCATACGAAGATGGGATTAACGCGGTTATGTGGGTAAATAATCAAGCTAGAAATGGTTGCTCCGGTGAACATAACTGGTGGCTGAGTCATTGCAGCTTGTCAAGCCTTTTCTTGGCAGGGGATAGTGCTGGTGCCAATATAGCTCACCATGTAGCCACTAGGCTCGAATCTAATCCAAAGGCGATTCACGCCAAGGGCGTTATCTTAATCCAGCCATTTACAGGAGGAGAATCACGTTCGAATTCTGAGAAACACTCAGTTCAACCTTACTATTCAGCATTAACTCTATCAGCTTCTGATGCCTATTGGCGGCTAGCGTTACCGCCCGGAGCTAATAGAGATCACCCCTGGTGCAATCTTCTAACAAGATTGACAAGGCTTCCTAAGACAATGATTTGCATATCCGAATTGGATATACTGAAAGATAGGAACATGGATTTTTGTGCAGCATTGGTAAATACAGGAACAAAAGTTGAAAAGGTTGTTTTTCAAGGGGTTGGGCATGCTTTTCAAATCCTGCATAATTATCCAATGTCTCACCAAAGAAGCCAAGAAATGATCCACCATCTTAAGGTGTTCCTCAATTCATCAACATAATGATGGACTAAACATTTGATTGCTGACTTTCTTTGTAGCATTTGTCTTTATGGAATCTCATTTGTAAGTCAGTTTAGTTAGTTGCTTGTTCTAGAAAAGATAACAATAATAAACAGTTAATTTTGCCTCCAAATTATCATAAGTTCATTACAGATACCTTCTTATGTATTGTAGTAAAAAAAAACCAACACTTTTTAGCCGATTGCCCTAAACTATCGGCTTATTTTTCATGGGCTCCTGTACTAATAGTCTTGCCTGCGATGTTCCTGAGCCACTTTTTTAATTTTCAATAATAAAATGATTATTGTATCCCAATACTATTGTAAAGAATATGGACACATTTTTACATGATTAAAACTAAACCTTCTCCCCCTTTTTCTTCGACACACCCATCCCGGCTACCCCTATCCCCAACCCCACCTACCACACGCCCCGATAACCCACCCACGCATGAATCTCTGCCCTTGCCCCACCCCTGCCCCACAATCGAAGCTCAACTAGAACAACTATAGTTATGTAAAATATTTTTTAAAATGTGATTCTAGTCCTTACTAGTGCTGCGACTGGGCCGGGTAACCTGAGAACCGTCCAAGAACCGGCCCGAATATCCAACCGAAAATAAACGGACCGGTCCCGGTCCTTTTTTTTGGACCGAAATCTAAAATGGATCCAGTCCTAGATCCGGTAACAATATCCAATAAGAAAAATATAAATTGAACCCCCACCCCCTTTACCCTAATTGTTTCTCCAGATTCCATCGGTCCATCCTAATTCTTCCTCTCCTCCATTTCTAAGTTCTCTGCAACTTCATATATTATTGTTGATGATTTTGAATCCAATCTTCTTATCAATTATCAATTCTCATCAATTAACTCCTTCATAAACTTTCAAGAATTCATTGAGTCGTAATTGCTCATCGATTTTATATATCGATTTGAAGCGATTTCGATTGCGTCGAGTTGAATTTGTTGCGATTATTGATATGAATATGTGCCTTAATTGATGAAGGTCATTATGATTTTTGTTAAATCTGAGCCTCAATTTTTGAATTGCGATTCGAGTTGAATCTATTGCGATTCTTGATTTGAATATGTGCCTCAATTGATTTTGCGATTGGTGAATCAATTGGTGAATCTGTTGCGAGTTGTATCTGTTGGCATTTTAGATTTTTGTTGAATCAATTGGAGAAGGCCATGATTATGCGATTTGTATCTGTTGCGAATTTGCAATTCTTGATTTTTGTTAATATGTGCTTGAGTTGAATCTGTTGCTATTATTAATTGTTGCTATTATTAATTGTTGAAGGCCATGAGGATTGAATTGAATTTGAGCCTAATCTCAACTTCTTCTCTTTTTCTTGATTTTTTTTCTAGGGTTTGAATTTTGGGTTTGGATTCGGATTTGGGTGGATTGATGTAATTGGGTCGGACTCGATACCCAGCCGATAATTATCGGTTCCGGTCCGGTCCCAATTTTTACCCGACCACCTTGTCGGATTAGTCTTATCGGGTGGCTCTCGGTACTGTCAAGATCCGGACCGATAACAACACTAGTCCTTACATACATACTAGTTATTTAATATTTAAAAATTGAAAAAGTTAAGTGACGTACCCACTAGTACTTTAGTTGGCATATAAAAAAGAATTTCATAATTGAGGAGGCAAAAGCCCAAAAACCAAATTTTAACTATAGTACAAGAGCAATAATTGAACTCATCTGCTTCGAATTTTGACTGTAAGAGTCCAATGGGGTTTTCCCTCGGATGGAGGAAGAGACTTTGGCAAGCGGAGGGGCACTTCAAATTCTCCCATTGATGATAAAGGTTCCGATAACTGCAAATTTTCAGGAGATAATTGGACAAAGAGCTGCCTTGCCACCTGAAATAGTATGTGTATGGTCGGTTATCTACAAAGATGAATATAATTAAACTCTACGATAGTTTAAGTTACTAAAAACGATACCATATGGAGTATCTTAAAAATCTTTTTGATTTAACTTGTAATTCTTGCGAGAGGACTTCAGTCGACTACCATTTGCTTCCTATGTGAACATATAGAGGGGTTGGAGATGAAATATCTATCTAATTTCTACTATCATCTACAAACTGTAGTCTATTAGGAAGATCACAACATTAATTAACATGCACCAATGCCTTTGGAAAGGCTCCCGTTTAAAAAGGATAAGGGGCAGTCTGATACTAAGCAGCCTTACTCTGTAATAAGGAGGTTGCTCCTGAAGATCAGTAACAGAAATATATGTGGTCATCTAGTTCTTTAGGAATTCAGCAGCACATATGTTAGCTATTAACTACATTGTTAAATTTACGATGTCCCTACATTACTCATTCACCTAACTCACAGCCAATCTTCTCCCAACATTTATGGGCACTTCCACATTATTTCTACTAGTAAGAGTAAATTCTCTTACAAGTTGAAGACCAATTTGATCATCCAAAAGAAAACAAAGACAGAACCATTAAGTAAGTGAAAATAGATTCAGAAACATAAGAGAATGGATATTTTTCGTACCTCCGCTAGAATTTCTTCCTTTGTGACAGGTTCACGAATTTCTTTATCCACCTTGTAGAACTTTCTGAAAACCTACAAAGAAGTAAGCAAATACAACACTATCAACACGCCAAAAAAGTGAGGGGAGCACAACTTGATTCCAATTTTTAATACTTTATGGGAGTAATAGCTAAGACGCAGGTACCATTTTAATGATCACATAATTGATAAAACACCCTCCACTTAATCCCAAAGAGGATAACTAGGTCTAACTAATCATTTTGTATATAGATAGACAACAGGCATTGGTGGTAAGTAGTAAAAACTATACAGTTCACTCTAAACCAAGTTCATGTGAAAATCATTAGATAACAACCACACTATGTCGAGAAACTTGAGAAGCACTTACAACTTCTACAGAAATAGTAACCAAGCATAGAGTTTATCACTTGGAAACATACCAACTTAGAGGATGCGAGGCGGTTTACTGTGATATTCTTTCATCTTATCTTCCTCAGTCTTTGTAACTACTTTAACCTCTTGAACTTCCTCCTTAGGTTGATATATCTGTTGCAACAATGACCTAAAATAGATTAGTTGAAGAAATATTCTGAGAATTAATTTTGTTAACACATTTTACAAGAGGGCATATCCGACTCCTCTTTCAATTAGAGCAAAACCTCATTTAAAAGGGACCCACATACAAACTTTGCCATCATCATCCTTCATGCTTTCTTGAAGTTAGAGTAAGACACCAGACTGTAACGTTCTACTTAATACATTAATATTAATAAAGAGACATGTTATCATCGAACGTAGTACCGATCTAACAAACGTTATACAAGTGACTTATATACATCATAAAGAAGGGATACTATAACATAAACCCCCAAATACTCCTCTCCGAAGGTTTTCAAAATCAATTGTAAGCAAAAACTAAACAGAAACTTACTCCTCTTTCAACGAGAAGGAAACCTCATTGAAAGGAACCAACTTTGCAATCATTGTACTTCAAGCTTTCTTGAAGTTAGAGTAAGACATCAGACTATAAAGTTCTTCTTTATGGATTACTATATCGAGACATGTAGCGATTGAGCGTAGTACTGATCCAACAAACGTCATATAGGTGACGCATATACATGCACAAAGAAGGGTTACTAGAACATAAAGCCCCAAATACTCCTCTCGGAATGTTACCAAAATCAATTGTAAACAAAATTAAAGGTGCTCTGAACTACATCATTCCAAATTCAGACTTGAATGATCCATTATCACCACATTCCATCTTAAAATATTGAATCATCCGAGGGTAAACATAATCACCCCTCTAAGGCTCTAACTCTCAGCAATACAGCGAAACACTAGCAGGATGGCAATACAATCATACAACATAGCTTTCGGATAAAATATTAACAAATAGAAGCAAAAGTGAAGCTAGCAAATAACCAACCTGACGCTGCTCTTTGATGAGATGTCTGTATTTATCGATATCGGGGACTGCCAAAATTTTGGGCATCAAAAAATTTCGAAAGTAACCAGGTGCCACCTTCACAGTATCTCCAGCTTTTCCCAGCTTATCAATGGACTTCATATTTTTCACCAAAACAAATGTCCGAAAATCAGATAAATTTGACTTGGGGAAAATGTGACATAATAAAAATAGTAACAAGCGATAAATAAAATAAAAATTGGAAAGTGGAGAATGGAGATTGGAGATTGGAGAATGATTTTGGGATACGGACCGTGGTGAGGATGACTTGGAGTTTTCGATAACGGAGGCCTTGAGCAGCGTGGAAGAGGGGGTGTTGGAGTGCTCGATCCCACCTCTGTAT